>PNEQ01034824.1:0-43647 GCA_003012365.1 Medauroidea extradentata | reverse complement strand
ATGAACAAAACGACCATTAAAAAATGTGGCGGTGGTGTTATGCGATTTCTGTTATCACTCTGGGTACCATGTGAATATGAGCGAGGAGCCACGCACCATTTTCTGCTATACCCACAACTCATAATCTGCCATAAATATTTTTATGCCCATGGGTATAGCAGAAGGTAACAGGAATTTAGGCATCGTGTGAGGCCGGCTTTATCTCCCGCCTGAGTGGCGCATGCAGTACATAGTTATCCAGTTCCAGCTACCTTGATACAAGACAAACGTACCATGCGTTTCAAGTGCGTTGTAATGTGCGGGAAAATACGTTATTATTTTAAAAAACTATTCCACATGTGCCTATTGTGCCGATGTAAGAAAAAAACACTTCTTACAAGGACGGAAAGTTATATAAAGACACCATGCTCATTAAAACACATTTTCTAAACCCTCCAACGCGGCGTTTTCAAACTGCCGTACTTCAAAATGTACTAACCAGATGTACGCGAAACTGTGAATCCTACAATGAACTTTGCTGCAGACTTTCCGCCAGTAAAATTATACGTATTAATGACGACATATCGCGAAAATGTTTTGTGCCAATATAGCCTTGAAAACCTTGCAGTTTTTTTTATAAATGTATGAAATAGCCGGCAGAACAGCGAACTCAGTCACACACGCCAGCAAAATAGCTTCCTGACCAGCAACATGGCGAAAATACCTCCTGCCAATCAGCGTAAAGAAGCTTCACTGCTACCCGGTAGCCAAGCCAATGGGAAACCTGTAGTAACATGCTAGAACCAAACATACACGGGGCTGGTATCAACAACCTCAGCGGTGAACTTCGCCCGTATCAAATGAGCCGCCACGTCATTTCACGTCCGTATTACTATTTAGTCTGTGGTAGCTGTCCGCCGACCTGTAAAAGGCATCAAATATTACAATAGCGGGATTCTTATAGGCTCAGTCAAATACGGCAACAGCTCCACGTACAAGCGAGAGCTATATTTTGATAAGCTGAACGTACGTTGAAACCCAGCAAACAGTCAAGTTTTCCCGCGATAAACCATAATCTCTAATTATACGATCACCACTCAGAGTTCCGTGGCAAAAATGGATCGGCGGGAACCTTGCATACTAGTCCAACACTTGGCTCACTGTGACAATGCGGCATTTGATGCGCGCTTCAAGGTCGCCCTTATAGTTCCGACTAGGGACCTGACAAACGCGTTTACTTTTGGACACAAGCTAGAATTCAAACAACTAATAGTTCGTGTCACTTTCTCAATTTGATTTTTCTTCATTTGACTCCTGTAGAGAGTTAAACCAATAATAAAGAATCAAGTAAATGGAGGCCAAATAGTTTTGTTTCACTGTGTCAGCGAGCAACTAATGAACAACTGTTGTCTGCTTGATGACGTAGATGTTCTTGAAGACTAGCCTGCAGGTCAGTTAACCCGTGAAATGTTTCGGTCTCTGGATCCGTCACTTTTGAGACTAACGTGCAGGTACGCGGCTCCCGTAAGGACGTTAAAGTAGAAAAAAATAATTTATGTTTGTATGAAATTGTGTTAGTGATGTACACGTTACACGAGAGTACATTTTCCTCATACAAAAAATGGTTTAGCCAGTTTTCCTATAATGTCATTTCAAAGTCAAAAGTTTCATGTTTTCACGTCATACTACACCCCCCGAAAACCAATGAACAAATTGAATCTAAATAATCCACAGTGAAATTAGCCTATAGTCCGAGACATTTAATTTCACTGTGATTTATTTCATTTCATACCGTTATGTCCGTTGGTTTTCCGGTTTGGGGGGGGGGGGGAGGTGGTATATGAAGTAACAACATACAAAATTTGACTTTGGAACGACTTAATAGGAAAACTGGTTGAGCTATTTTTGTCAGAGGAATATATACTCCCAAATAACGTCTACAAACTAACAATATTTCATCCAAGCATAAATTATGACTTCCCCCACTAGAATATCCTTAAGGCGGCCGCCTGGTGAAGGATGTGTTAGTGTGTATGAGGCGAAAATTGACGAGGCGCTACAAACGATGCCGGCCGGCACATGTATTGAGATATTGCCTCTACGGCCAAAGTCGTAAATGCAAGTGCATTGTTCCAGCGGTAACGATTTTACTGTGGGACTTTAAGTAGTGACCATATATTTTATTGAACCCGTCACTGTAGCAAAGCCCAGTGCAGTTGTATACCTCAACATTCTGAGATTCCGAGATTTAAAACAATGTTTACAATGTGTGCTGGTGTACTTAAAAGTCATTTTCACAAGTAGTGTGAAATGTGGGTTATTTTTTCGCAGATAAGCATTGCGGAAGCTCTTTTTTCAGGTTTCTCTGAGAAAAAAACGTAATTCCGAAAACACGTTGCATGCAGTTCGAGCGCCAGCTAGGTGGCCACCTTAAGGGTGCGTGCTAGATAAATGAACGCTGGAAACGTCAATTGCTTCCTACGCTTTTCTCGAAGCCAATATGGATAAAATACTCAATGACAATCCTAGATAATGGTATTTGTCAGCTTTATGAGTAAATATTTATCCAAAATTACTAATTCGTTATGCGTGATATCTTGCGCCGCAGATAAATGCACGAGGTTCCAGCGTCAGAGATTGTGCCTAAGCAGTTCATAACAGTGGAAACAATTTTGTTTAAAACGTTGGTACAACTATTATCTAGGATTGCTATTGTTTAATTTCGCAAATAGGTTTCAAGAAATCTGCAGCAATAGATTAATGCCTTTAGCATTGAATTATGTACCACGTCCTATGAAGGCCTTGATCTTTAATTTATTTCAAACAATTGAAAATAACTGGAATATTTTTTAACCAAATGATTTGAAAAAAATTTGAGACTGTGTATAGTCATGCAATACATAATTTTGTTAGAGCATTTTCTTAAATAATGTACCGTTTGCTAGCAAAAAATTATTTTACTTCAGTTTGGCTTATTTTGACAACACAATTTTTGATATTTCAGGGACAAAAAGCTAAAAATTCGTTTGGTGTATTGTAACAGAAAAATTCAGATAAAAACTATGATATATAAGTGTTACAACTACCAGAATGCATTTTTATGTATGTATTAATTTGCGTTTAAAAACATATTTCCGAAACCACTGCAAAACCTAGGCCGTAAATTCTGCTCGCTAGTTGAATGACTTGCACGTAGAGGTGATACTGCATCACGTAAGCCGGTCAGCGGAACCCTTAGCGCTCCATCGAGTTTGTGCCTCGTGCATACAAACTCAGCTTACTAAGGTAGGTGCCTTAGAATTAATGTTTGTGACAAACTCGAGCCCCAAGTCATGGCGGGGTTTGTGAACCAGGACGAGGTGCTAGGGTGACATGATTGGAGAATGTGGAGGAGGAATGGCAACGGGAGGGGAGGGGGTAGACCAAACACGAAAGGTGACCAGAAAGTAGAAGATGTGTCATGGACGCCGAGGTGAATGAAATGTCACCGGTCAGCGAGTTGACCGATTTCAAGACTGGTCGTGGAGCTCCGTGAGGACGATGGCACCTGCGGCCTCTCACGCGTGTAAAGTCCGGGACACACCATCCATAATTCAGTACAAGTAGCACTACGACAGTGTGTGCCACAATTACGTTGGTTCCAGACACAATTCCGTTCTTCATTTCACAGACAGAGCCCTTCCTATTTCTCATCGTAGTGTATGTTCACACTCATGCGCAATGCACCGTTTCAGCCACCGCGCATGCGAAGTACGCAAGTAAGGTTGTCAATATGCTCTGAATAGAAATAAAATTCTTATTTACTACTGAACAAACGACCGTTGGATTTTTCAAAACCTACATAATACAAAATAGTTTCACTTATTTGGCAACTACACGCGTATAATGTGAGGAAGAAGTTTTCAGGAATTTCACGGTTATAATTTATGGAATACTACAACCAACATCACAAACATATTTTCTCCTGTATGTACCGAAACTTAGAGATAGTGTCTACACTACACAGGAGACTTGCTACATAATTCTGTAATTAGTTGAACTATCACTCACAACCAGCAAACCATATAAAATGCTATGCTAAATGTGGAATCACTATTATATTATGTGCAACTAATGATACCGCACTAACAAAACGTTCACGTAAACATCTTTTTCTACATACCGGGACAGCGTAGGGATGCGCAATTAGTAATATTGTATTTGTTTTAATGAATCGGATCTGTCAGACCGCTGCAAGCCGGACTTGAAGTGAAAAACTAATAATCTGATTAAATTTTTTTACGAGTGGTTTTGCTTACCAGGGAACCAAAGTCAACGAACTGTTCAGCCTTTAATTCACTTAAAACCTAAGTATTAGAAATATGTATAAATAGACACACACAGCTATTATTATAAACAATCTACGAGGAAAAAGCGAAGATAATTCAGAAATTGCAGTTAAAGGGGTTGTATTCCAAGCGAACCTAAAAATGTCATTTTTCCAGGCAATGGTATCCGAAGATATCCTTACTGAGTACTTCCTCAACAATAGTTGCACACGTCGTAACGATGTAACTGTACGCTCACAATAAATTGTCTCAAAGTAAAGGCAGTGAAACGAAAATCTCGCAATTCGAACAGTGCTTTGCTACTAGTGAGGTTTTAGCAGATAATGTGCATCCATATGTAAAAGCAATTAAATTTGTGAAGAGAATGTGTTATGACTTACGGGGTATCTGAAATAACAGATTCAAAATATATTGGCAACTAGTATTCAAAAAATGCTCTACAAAAGTACAAAAATTAAACTGTAAACACGTCCAGTACGTCTCCGAGAATATATCACACGTTAGTAACACGGTCATAACCCTAAAAATTTTGAAAATTAGCTATGGCCATTACTGAAAATAAACATGCTTCACTCTTTTAAATATAATGGTACCTTGACTCTTCCTCGAATGTTTATAGGTTAATAATAATGAATTCATATACCCACATGTCAAAAATTCCCATACTGTGCAATCACATGACAATTAGTTCAAAAGTGGCTCTTTGTTAAAGATTATACTTGTAAAAATCAATTATTATTTATTTTAATTTACGCCGTCCACGATTTAAAAATCGTTCCAGGTTAAATCTTACATAATGTATCGAAACTTTAATATTGTTCTACTTACAAATAGCTACTTCTGACTTGTGGATGTATTACTTTGACTGCGCGATATAACAAAACTTCAAGAAGACAAGTGAGAACCCAACCTTCTGCCATATGACGCGGGGGCAAACTGGCTAAGGGACAGTACTAATTGTGAAGTAAGCCGTAAATAGTTACTGTACCGGTGTAAAGAGATTTGTATATCTGTAGATTCGAACCATGGTTCACAGTTCCACTGTCTATCGATATGCAGGAACTGGTCCAGATTAAAATCCTGAGCAGTCCAAGTATGATTCTATGTTTACTTGACTTAACATAATAATACCTGATAGTGGAGCGTAAGAGGGGACTATCTCCGTGCAGTGTTGCCACATTGTACACATAAAATGTCGTACAACATTTTGCCACTAACATTTCTGCCTCCAATTTAGCCCAGGATTCACCTCGTGTGCTTATTGGGCGTTTGTTTCAGGACATTCCGTATAGCGTCGACAGAGCATCGATATGAATTATCGCTCCTGTAAAACATTGAAAACGGATGGTGGTACATTATAGCATTCTAAATCGCACATATAACTATAATTATGTAGGTCTAAGCAAAGAGATTTCGTTGACTTTGCTGCATCAAGATGAGAAGTTGATATCGATTCAATATACAATAGTTTATACCGATGCATCGATATATCGCACGACCCAACCAGGCAGAATCACATTCTCATCACATCTGCACTGCGAGTTCAGAATGATTTAAGCGCTGTTATATAGGGACCCTCTGGTTTCCGCGAAAATATATCTGAACCAATTTGTTTCGGTGCCTTACAGTTTAGCTTAACGATTTTTGACAGTGTATCTTTGTGGAAAGACATTTGACTGAACCAATCAGATCACGGTTACTGCGATAACACACGTCTGTGATTTGCGGTAAAACAGAAGGGTCTCACGTTAAGACACGTTAAGAGTTAAAAACAGCCAATCACTGACCATGCAGCACAGCTGCAGAAGTGTACTGGTACAGAAATATTTTCACCAAAAAGTAGGGGTCCCAATTCACATAGGCCTACGAGCTTCAAAGACAGATAGATCCAGTGACAAGAGAGAGCGCTTTTACTGGGAAAGTATAAATAAAACTCGCCTGGAGATCAGGGTCACTGCCCTAGTAGAGACAACGCACCGCCCGTCTCCGAGACGATCGACCTAGATCAGTCCAGACCATTATTAATTAGTAGGAAAAACTATATGTACAAGCCTGAAATATTTCCACTAATTATGAATCAACTTGAGGGATGTATCACCTAAGTAATTCCACGCATTGGGTCAACAACTTGGACGCGAGAATGACACTACTAACAATAGTAGGATGGTCTCCTCGAAGGACACACACCTACGAGCAGAAATAAGACAGACGGCGTTATGAATGCCTCGCGACGACTCCAACACGACGGCCGTCTGTGACCATGGCGGTGTTCGTCGTAATGGACTTGCTATCAGCTTAAGCCATTTGGTTCGTGAGTTATTGCAACGTGAGCTGATGTTTGCTCTGTCATGAACCTGGTTGCAGTGGTGGCCAGTGGTTTGTTGCCAGGTAGGGCTGCAGATACCGAAACTGTACTGGTCTGTGTTCCGACACGCTGGTCTGCGGATGCCGATTTTTAGTGAGTGGTCACAAAAGGTTCAGTGGTCAGTAGAGCTTTCATGGTCATTGGTCTAGGCAGTGACGTAACAAGAAGAGTGGGGGGGGGGTTATGGGTCTGGATAGTCCCCCCCCCCCCAAATTACTTAACAAAATTCTTATATAGCATCATTTTGCCTTATAATAATAATTTTCCCGGGAGGGTAACCAGATCCATCGCTTTATAAGGGGAGGGATAGGTCTACAATACAACATTCCCAAATTCTGGACCCCCTACAACATAAATCCTAGCTATCGCCCTGGACGACAAGAACTGGACTGGATCAACCGCGGGTCGACGAATCATGGACTTGAACAATCATACGCGAGTGAGCTTACTGTATAGGCTTCGTTTATGTTTGAAACATAAAATCGATGGAGTGCTAAAGGTGTAGCTGACCGGCATACGTAAAGCAGTATCACCTCTACACACAAGCCGCTCAACTGTACTGCATTGCTTAGCTACTATTCCTTTTCCATGTGAATCTAAACAGTGAACATATATTATTTATGTGAAGTGTGGTTTAAAGCTCAATTCAGGTTTATTTCTTAGTGTTTTTCGAATCCGGTTGGCATTTTTCCAGATACTATTTTAGCTCTTATGAGGGGCTTGAAAATAATGTTTCAAATAAGCGTACTGAATGGTTAAACATGGCGACATAATAAGAGCGTGTTGTTTTCGTAGATGTAGAACTGTAATGCACGTTAAGCAGTTTTGCAAAAAAAAGAAGAAGAAGAAGTATTGCAACTCGCTCCACAGCACATCTCAAGCGTAAGCCGCATGTCACAGAAGCGAGCGAGCGCCTAGGGTGACACTGACACGTGCAACATATGCCGTATCAACACTATGCTACTGCAGTGGCGTGCGCAAACTTCCTGTCAAGCCGTTTGTTAAGAGGTAACCACATAATCTAATTAGTGGACAATCTGTATCAAAAAACGGTCCACGACGTGAGTTACATATACATCCGATCAGTACATTTCGAGGTAGGTACGGCAGAATGAAAAGGATTTTTTTAAAACAATGTAAGAGGACTTTGAAACAGTGTTTCTAGCGTGCGTAGTGTCTTGACAGTGAAACTCCATACCCACCTGAAGTATTTTCGAAAATTAACGCACTGGGTGCATGTAAATAATTTTTTCATTAGTATTATTGGTATTATTACTATTATTAATTCGTTTTATTAGATTGCCATGATCTACCACTACTTCCGGTTCCTAATCAGCACTAGCGATGGCTCAGTAACTGTTTTCCAAAATAAATCGTTCAAGACGAAAGGCTTATACACAATTGAATACTTTAGCAACTGACATTACGTAACCGGTTTTTAAGTATTTTGTCAATACACAATACAAACGTAAAGTTAAAATAACGGCCGTTGAAAAACAAATTAGAATACTTTTTCAAAACAGAAATATTGTGTTTCAAATCATTACATATTTGTCATAAAAGCATATGATGTAAATATCACGAAAATAATCCCCAACTAATAAAAATATTTACAATATTTTGAAATAGTTTGCATAAAAATAGCAATGCCATCTATTAACGAAGCTTATAGTTAACTTGCCGCTATTGGCAAGATTTTTCGAGTATATTTAAGACAAGCCTATTTCATTTTTCACGAAATCTTAGTACTGCAAAATGAAACGATACTCAGAAATGGATACTATTTTATATAACTAACGTAAACATTCTCTGCAAACAGCCAAACTGACTTTGACTCTGGCTTTTAAGTTTATTGGAAACGTAAAGTCAAGGCTGCTTGACTTTAGCTTTGCCGAGTCCGCAAGAAACCGTGCATTGAAAGCTATCGTAAAGCCAAATGTCAAAGTCAAATGCTAAAGTTTTGAACTGTGTAACCGCCTCAATGATGGAATGATTCCTCGCTACAACAGACCACTGTCAATTCCTTCTCTTATTTCCCGTATGTCTGGGCCAATGGTGTCATCTCGAATGACTTCACATTAGACTTATGGTAGCCCAGTATATACTGTAGTGTTACAGAGGGACTGCGAAACTAGCTTAGTGCCAGTTGCGACTTACCGTCAGAGCATGGCTCAGATGTAGCGTCAACCTCGTTACGATCCACCAGCAATACTGTAAGCGTTAATTTCACCGCTGATGCAACTTGCTAGTGTCACTTAGTGTAGCTATACACAAACGTTGGCGACAGCAGCTGGCTAACCTGTAAAGGGGAGGAGGGGACATATCGAAGCCTGTGTTCCATGTCACAGATTGTCAGAAGTTAACAATAAAATAACCCTTCGATGCCAGTGAGCTATGAACCAGATTAAAAAAAAACATGTGTTCATAAAAATTTGCAGTCGAGATAGGAAACTGGCTCAAACCCACATTCATTCAGCACAGCGCACGCTTGAGATTCACTCGTTAGCATTTTTTTGTTATTCGCTGACCTATGCCTTTCTATACCTTTTTTTAATCTCACAATTTTTTATCGTGACGATTTGACCTAAGCGAATATAGCTAGACGCACAGACAACACAAGTAAGGTTCATTCCATACTCGTGGTTGACACCCATAATTCTCGCACAGCAAGTCGACGTGCAGCTACCTACATTTCCGTCCATCGGCACAGCTACCGAGGTGATACCTTATTGCCTTAAAAAAAGTTTGAACGCAGTAACAAAACTATGCTTTGTATGCCTTAAATGTTTGGCAATATTAAATGCACATGATTAGGTCTAACAACAGGTTTAAAATCGGTGTCAACTTCAATTACAGAAAGTTTAGTAATATATATATATATATATATATATATATATATATATATATATATAATTATTTCTGTGCATGAAATTTCTAAACTGATTTGTAGAAATTTTTTATAAATACGGTACCATACAAGCAATTCTGTTACACCAAGCTATTCATATAACTATTTCCGAGTATGAATATTTATAGTCCAACAAAACGAGCAACTTAGATGTGTATATCTATTTGTAAAAAAGATTCTTGCAAGATAATTGCATTAAATATTAAAACGTTTGCTCTAAAACTTTGCTCCTTGTCCTATTCCCGTAAAAAAATAACTGGTAGGTAGGATAAATAATAACATTATGCCTATGGGACTGAAAGCCAAATACTGCTGATATTTACCCAAGCACTTGAACCAAACATGTCGGTTTACTGGAAACAGAAGTACTACGCGCGCCGTAATATGTGATTTGAATTCGGACAAAGTAAAAGTGAAATGAGGATGAGATTTTGGTGACCGCTCAGCAGCGAGGTGAGGCAAGATACGTGTTAAGTACTAGGCAAAGCAGGAACGAAGGGGCGTGAGAAAACGGGAGACCCCCGAGAAAACCAGCGGCACCGTCTGGCACATCTCCACATATGACAATTCGGGTTGATCCCGCCGGGAGTCAAACCATGAGCGTCTTGGTGACAGCCGTTGCACCAATTGTGGTCCCTTTGGCCAAAGTAAAACTACTTGCTAGCTGAAAACTTTAAATGATACTAAAACAAGACTTAACATTTCTGAGAAACATTTCTCTACATTTCAACTAAGGCTGTGTTTCGACTGGAAATTCGTTATTTTGATGTATTATGGTTTAGCCTACTATCGGTTACGTTCGGAACACTATCGATTGTCGCTTTTACAAAATTCATTACAACATATCAAAGATTTCTGTTTAGACTACTCTGTTTTTCCAGGAAAACAGAACGAAAATAATGGAAACTACAGTTAATAAACTCTGACAGCTATAAAACCAACTTAAATATTTAAACTGAAATGTAAATAAATTGTAATACTTTTTTCTCCTTTCAGTTCGCAACATGTGTCTTTACCTGGCAGTTCTGAAGTTACTCTACTTTGCATAGTCCGTTTCTTAAACTGATGACTGCTCACGGTATTATTGTTTTCTACACAGCCTGTTTTGCATGTTTTAAAATATTTCTGGCTTTAATTTCTGAATTTTGCGACGAATGGCTAACTGTACATTAGTCTTGATATACTTCTTGTAAGTTTCGTTTGTGTCACGCTTGTGGCTGTACGCAGGCTGCTCCTAAATTTACTCTAAATATTTCGAAAGAGATCGTCCTTATGAAAAATGGTACTTAATATGCAGTTCATCTTATATCGTAGTTAAACTCGTACGGAAGAAATCCGCCCTTGAAATTTGTAATTTATCAAGAATTCGAAACCAGCGTTCAATAAAACGACCATTTCCGAACACTGTTTAGTGGTATCGAGATCTAAATCGAAAAATAAAAAACTGTGTTAAAATCGTCTAAGTACACACACAAAAAATAACATATGACACGACGAAGAAAAAGTTAAATTCAATTACCAAGTGGTCACCCGTATATTTTGATGGCATCAAAAGTTGAAATAATGATAATAAGTTGTACAGAAGACAAAATGCTTACATGTGAGCTAACTGTGGTTTACAAAGCATTTATCTTCCCGTATTAGTCAAATAAGCTACCTCGAGTTCCTTCGGCATTCGAGGAAAGAAGGCGACATGCCTACTTTGGAAAAAAACATTTTTGAGGCAAAGTCGAAGGAAGTAGACCACACGGGAAAGCGGCAAATAGATGGTTAGATGAATCAAAGAATATTAGTGGCCTACCGCTTAATATTAAGTAGAGCTGAAGACCGCTCTGGATGAAGACGTCTCGCCAGGGGAAACGTTACCTAATGAATGCACAAAGAAATGAGATCAGTATTGAGTAAACCCACAAATTAAAATGAAGTTATAATACGCACATAATGGTCACCATTTCCCATAAGGATTTACTGCTTGAAATATTGTGTATGCGTTTCCGAACAACCAGTACATATCTCTCAATTACATGTCCACAAACGCGAAGTGATAGCGTATTTTGTAGTTTTAAGTATGGTATGCATTTTCTACTCTCTACAAATTTTTCAACAGAAAACATCAATTACGATAACTAAACACAATTATTTACCTTAAATCTAACCATTTTCGTGAATATTCTTATGACTAAAGAAAAAACGCTGATAATTTGTAAAACATAATTCTGTTCAACGAAATTGAAAGCGTTACAAGAAAAAAAATTTTAAACCCTAAAGTCATCAATCCAGTATGGTAAATCGATTCACTTGAATTTTTAGTGCTATTAAATCGTCAATTCAAGTAATTTAGTTGTGAATAAAATGTTTCTAATATACAAATATGTGCAGACATTCACAATATCGGCACGTCACACAGAACACAAATTACTGTGAATGCCTGTACTGCGCTAGATCCGCAATCGATTTTGCGACGACGTGGCATTTGCGCTGGGATACTAAACAGTCGTAATGAGTGAAGTAAATATACACAGACCCTGGTACGTCTGTGAAGAATAGATAGCTCTCTCTCTCTCTCCCTGCAGGCCAACTAGCTTCCACTCACGAAGCAATGAAAGTACAGAGAAGCAACTCACATGTTATTTCTGACGTTCTTATTTTCTTTTACATTTAGAAATGGTGCTGACATCAGCAGACAACTTAATATCGTACAAGTATCACATTATTTCAAATCTAAACTACGATTAGTTATAATTATTTGTATGGTTTAGGTTTTTCTTAGATTAATATGTTTTTTACTTTTGTACCGGATCTATAGGCTACAATACTTAGCCTTTATGAAAAAAAAAAAAAAAAAATAGGGACCCCTGGAATAATTTTTATTAACGGGAATTTGTGTTACTTTAAAGTGTGTATTTGCTAAATTGATGTATCATTCTTCATAATATAATTTCACATATCAAATTTGTACGAAAAAATAAGGTACAACACATCCTCACAGCATTTTTAAAAAACAAAATGTTTTAAAGTAATAACAGTATCACGTGTGTACCGACATGTTCGCTGAGTAAAATACGAAGTACGATGATCATGGAAGCCAATACAAGGAATTATAATTACAGTGCATTATTGGCAAAATGGTTTCCATACATATATTGACAAAAATGCTACAAATTTAAAATGTTAATTATAAAGGATATAACTAACAATAATTATTAACTGTATTTAATTTTTTAAAGGTTTTTTTTTTTTTTTTTTACTTTCTACCGTCAGTGCTCCACAAATAAGAACGTTTGCGACTATATAATAACGTAAGAAGGTATCCAAAAGTATCATCTACGAACTGTCGAGTCTTGATTCTCAATAATAAGTGAGGATTTTATTTAACGAAAATTGTGAAAATTAAATGCATTGATGCTGCATACCACTTAAGCTATTTCCACCATTTGTTTAGAGGAGTTTTTCGCCGGTGTTAAGTTTCCGCCTTTGACTCGTGGGAACAGCGTAGCTATAAGAGCCAGTGTCCCTTGCTAGACGGGAAACATATCGCCTTTATTCGCAGCGCGCCAAACTGGCGTGCTAGGTTATCGTATTTAGTCTTTTTCCTATGAAACTTAAACAGTGACCCTAACATTTTATTTTTGGATAGTATGAATTATAGATCATTGCATGCCTCTCGCTTCGCACTTAACGAATTCAGTTGGTATTTTCGAAGTTACAGCAGTCTAAATAGGTTTTCAGCCATATTGAGAGGCCCGGAAATCATGTTACTAACAAGTGTGTGAATTTTAATATTATAT
The DNA here is from genome assembly GCA_003012365.1 of Medauroidea extradentata. Lineage (NCBI taxonomy): Eukaryota > Metazoa > Arthropoda > Insecta > Phasmatodea > Phasmatidae > Medauroidea > Medauroidea extradentata. The sequence continues at coordinate 30,279 of PNEQ01034824.1, read as the reverse complement.
AAGTGTAGTTTCAAGAGTGTGATATTTTTGTCAGTAAACGTAAATATGAATAAGTTAAGCGGTTTCCCGTAAAAAAAGAATACGTGTGACACGCTGCAGCGCCGTCCATGTGCCAGTCGAGGACTCCTCCAAATGGTTAGGAAACTCGCCTCCCACCAAGATGATCCAGGTTCGATTACCCAGCAGGGTACTTCGGGGTGTGATACACTGGCCCGCGGGGACTCTCGCAGTACGATATTGCTTATTATCATTATCGTTAGTATTATTATTGCCAGTTGTTACAATAAACACTCCAGTGTACAGTTAAAAAATAAACACAGTGTATAGATTTCACTGTACTGAAACTTTTAAGTCCGAGGCCACAATACATTTTTTAAAAATTAAAATGCTTTACAAAGAAATTACTTTCAAAAGTGCTGACTGTGCCGTGTTGCAGGAATATTTACTTCCGGAATTGTGACAGACGTTAACACGAAATACGTAGTTGATGTGATAACCGCACAATTGATACTAAGTATGCTTCCTTCTAACCGAGAACTAATTATGTAAGCGAACCAAGTCTCTCAAATGCCGTATTTAACTTTTTACTGCATTGTAACTTTCCTGTAAGTCTCAAACACAATCAATGAGGGAATGTTTAAACGTGCCTATAAAACAAACATTATAGTTCAGTTCAAAAACACTTGTTAAAAATAATACATTTATCCCATTAAAATTTTTCAACAAAAAAAAAAAACAATCAAATTATGTTGAAAAAACGTTTCAATAATACGTATGATGCGCAAGTCTGTTCCCGAATACCACAGTGTTGTAAACATTATCATTGCTGTCTGTGCGTGACGCTGCGTATTGAGGCCATGCTCTCTTGTTTGTGCTTTTTAGCGATATTAATCTTGTACATCTAAACAAGAGCAGATATAACAAATCTGTTTGACAGTTTTGGTTAAAATTGTTTTTGCCGTGATAACTAATTTTTTTTTCAAGACAAGAAATTATACGGTTTTTACTAAAAAGTCAACTAGGCCTAACCGGAATTCCGTTAGTTACACAATTGGTTATAGTATTTGGTATTTTGAAAAAAAAAATCAACCAACTTGGAGAAGACGATTTTTAAACAAAACTGCCTGGCAGTTTTTTGGTATCTGCTCTCGTTTAGGCGTAAAACATTAATATCGTTAAAAAGTAGAAACTATAGAGCATTGCCTTGCGGTGAGGTGAAAGGGTTTTACGGCCCTTTAATAACGCGGTCTTAAGGTGCCCGCCTGGTGACAAGTGTGTTTGTGTGAGTGAGGCTCGGCGTCAAGGGCGATGTTGACCGGCTTATCCAGTGCGGTATCGTCTCTACCGCAAGACACTGAAACGGTGTGCAGTGGTATCGTAGTCACTGACACTCTCACTGGTGACCATGTCTCTTCATTGGTGAAAAGTTTTAAGCTAAGTCCATTGCATGCTCCTAGAGTAGTTTCACTTGAATCCCGTTCCCGTGATCAGTTTTCAGATACAACAGGTTGGAAAACTTTTTTATTATTAGTATTATTTTAGCCATTTTGAGAAGCTCCGAAATGATTTTTCTAATCGACGTGATACTTTGAAACAACCCTTCAGTCATCGTTTGGAGTGCATTTTCTTTTCGTACATAGACACATTGCGCATATGTGGAATAGTTTATAACAAAACATATTTATGAACAAGCTGCAATGCATTTTAAGCGCCTGATAGGCGAGGCCTGTAAGAGCCGATAAGAGTGAAGTGAAATGGAGGGGAACGCCGTGCCCGACTCGGGATTCGAAACCAGGACACCTCGCACCGTAGACCGGCGTCACGTGTTAAGAAATGTGACTTGAGTTACTGGCTTCAGATAGCCTATCTTCTGAAAAAAAAAATTGAAAAATTTATAAAAGTAATAAAGAAACTGACATTACTTCTGCTCAAGAATTTGCATTTCACTTCGTTTTGGTTTGACAGAACGTCAATAATTTACCAACGGGTTTATAAAAAACCCTTACTGTTTGCTATAGCAGTTTTGGTAAACGTACTTATAAGTAAAAAAAAATGCATCAATATAAAGAAAACATAGAAAATGATAGCAAAATTTTCTAAATCTATTGGATTCATCTGTGCCGCTACATTAATTATGTATTAATTAGAATTTTTGATGCAACATAAAAAAAAATGTTACAGTAAAACGTAAGACTCAGTCGTCGCGTCGTAATTGTGTGATTCATCAGTGCGTAAGTGATAGATTTTGGTCAGCGCTTAGCATAGACGTCTTTAGCGCTGATGGGGGGTGACATGAGGTGAGTATGGAGCATTGTCGGAATGAATGGGCGGGGGAAACGGGAGATCCCCGAGAAAACCCGCCGATTAACGGCATCGTCCGGCACGATTTCCACATGCGAAAATCCAGGGACCGACCCCGCCGGGAATCGAACCCGGATCGCCTTGGTGGGAGGTAATTCAACGGGATATATTACATTCCGTTACGACACAAACATGAAAACTCGGACCATAGCGTACTATTGTAACAATACAAAATTACAAAACACTATCTGAAACCTCATAGGTAAAACATGTATTTAGGGCCAATTAATTTTCTGCACGCCAAAATTGAAACAGAGACATTTGGATAGGAAACTTGAGTTAGACGGCCCGGGGCTCAGAAGATATGTCATACGTGCGTAAGCTGCACACATAAAAGTGCTTACGCAGAAAAATCCCGCAAACGTACTCTTGGGGAAGAGAAAAAAAGTGTGGGGGGAGGAGGAGGAGTGAATGGCAGACAGCGTCAGCGGAAAACCGACGTCGGTCGTTATTTTTTCCAAGCGCACGTGTGTTGGACAATGAGTCCAACTCTGAATGCTCCTGCAAGTTGTATGATAGCCCTAGTTAATGCCACAACGGGCGAGGGTGTTCTTGAAACTGTTCTAGAACACAACCTGCTAGTCTTCCTGAAGATTAAACAACGTGTCGTCCCATCTTACACTAACACAACTAAGTTTTACTAAGTCATACTTTACAAAATCAAAAAGAGAAATCTGGGACGAGGTCGTGAAAATGCTCTACTTTGGACCTCGCAATCCTGAGAATGTCGTGGGTCTGCATGACATTTGAGCTGTTAACCAGTGCACATCTATAGTATTCATTTGTCCACACATCGTTCAAGAAGGCAATTAACAGTAACGCTGATTGTCCATTGCGCTAAGTTTCTTTCTGCAATCTTTATCGGTTCTATTTAGCTGCATATGAATTGTTCTGTGTCAGTGTTATCGGTCACAAAGCTATCAGCACCGAATATGCGGTCAATACATACTCACTGCTATTAGTTGAGATGGAGAAGTTTCTACACGGGTTCACTGACCTGTAGACCAAACTACAAGCATATCTGTGTACTCAAGCAGACAGCAGCCGCTGATTGGCTGCCCGCTGAAATAGTGATATAACGTGTGATCGGGCCGGCATTCACTTGCTTTTTTTTATCACTATTTGCGCAGCATCATCTGGACGGTGTCAAATAAGCAAATGTCCATTGCAAAAGTGACGAGAAGTTACGGTTGTTTGAATTGTGGCTTCTGCCGGAAAGGAAACGCGACATTTTCATGTTCCTAGCTAATAGTTACAGAGCTACGATTTTGTGACGAAAAGAGTTTAGCACTGTACGGTTACAATGTCTTATGTTCGCATCTGCAGTTCTGCAGCATGGTCAGTGATTTGTAGAGCCACGATTTTATGGTGAAAAGATTTTTGCACCATTTGGTTTCAAAGCCTTGTGTTGACATCCGCAACTCTGTTTCATGGTCAGTCATTGGAAGTTTTAACTGACACTTGTCTTGAGGTTCTGCTGACAAATCACAGACGCATTGCGTCACAATAGCCTCGCTGTTATTGGTGCAGTCTAATGAGGGACGTGTCTGAGCAAAGACACGTTGCCAATAGCCGTGAAGCAGAGCATAAGGCATTAAAACCAAATTTTGCAAAATTATGTTCGCGGCAAATTCGCGGCTCCAGTAATAAAGAACGTTTCTTTTGGGTGTTTCATACATCGAACAGTTTCGCAGTCCTCGTATAAGTACATGAATGAAAGGTGCAGGGAATCGACAAGGGCTCATTTTAAGAAACTATTCCAGAACAGAACTAATCCGGAGTGATTTCGGAAAACCCTGGAAAACCGGTCATGATGGCCAGGCCGGGTGCTTAGATGTTTCACTAAAAGCAATGCTCGACACAAGTAGCATACGCACGACCGAGAGGAAATGATTCTAGTTACGTGACTTCGGACACCTTCACGAGTGTGCATCCGTCCCATCCTGCAGGCCTTGCTCGGAGCGTACAGCTAGGATCAAATACCGCTTACCTTGCAGCAGAGCCCCGCCGCTGAGACGCTGTAAACGTCAATATTTGCGAACCACGGGCTCTTTCTGAACTGTTGACGTCAGAGTTGTCTTGAATGCATATGTCTGCGAAGCGGCGGCGTGTATTTCGTAATTCATTTAAAGCCACGACTGGTAGTTTCACAGTGATTTCGAAAATATTTTTTAAAGCATCATAATTTAGAATCGAATAAACCCTACGCAGGAATGTCAGAAAATTTCCATAATTTGTACCTTATTGTTTCGCTATCAATAAACTTTCTTCTTTTTTTAGATTTTTGCACCCAAAGTATTAGTACATTTGTAATGAAAATACGTCAAATTCAAGCAAAATATTTTTTTTTTGCAAATGAACGGTGCAATATTTTGCAAAACGCCTACACAGAATTGCGCTACGTACAACTGCTCTAGGTATTGCATTTTTTAAAAGAATTCCGTTAAAGAACGCTTGAGTATTTTTGCGCCAATGTCAAAAATAAACTCCTAGCATGGCCTTAAGGCCACGATTCCTCATTTCTACTGCTTTTGTAAGAATTATTTTGACACATAAAACGGAGCAGATATTATAAAACCATCCCCAAGTATTTTTAAAATACTTACTTAACTCATCTCTAACTATGAGTAGAGATGATAGGTTATCGCGGGAAAATTTTACTGTTTGCTGGATTTCAACACACGTTCAGCTTACCAGAAGATGACTGGCTTTCGCTTTTACGTGTGGCTGTTGCCCTATTCGACTGAGCCAATAAGAGTCCCGCTGTTGTAATATTTTATGCCTGTTATTGGTCTGCAGACAGCTCATATGTGTTGCTATTAACTACTGCGTTTTCAAGGGTATGTTGGCTCGAAACATTTTCGCGATACACCATCATCTCTAATATGAGATTTTCGACCGTACTTATAATTTTCACGAGCCGCGGTGATTGAAGGGCCACACCTCTCGCCTTCCACCGCGGCGAGCCGGGTTCGATCTCTGGCGGGTTCGGTCCCGGATTATTCGCATGTGGGAAACGTGGCGGGCATTGCCGTTGGCTGGCGGGTTTCCTCGGGGAACCAGTGGCTTGGCGTAGGTGTGTTGCAAGGTAAGCTGTATTTCGCGATGTCTGTACAAATCCGAGAGAGATTTATTATAAGTGGCATCACACTCGTGCCTCGCCACTACCGATAGCCGACTCATGAATTTGTACAGACGTCTCAAAGTACAGCTTCACGTCACGCCACTGCGGGGAAACCCTGCTTCCCCCGCCCTCTCATTTCGTCGCTGTTCCGCAATCATTTTACCGCACCTCATCCATTCTTTAGGTCGGTCGGGCAGCCGGTCCAACCTTCACCCCGGCCTTCTCCCACCCACGCTGTGACCCTGCCAAAAGGCACGCAGCGGTTTTAATTTCACTCGATAATGTGCCTGTGTTCCGACAGTAAATTTACCTTTAGTACAACCCAAACAAACTACGTTATATTCAATGTAATATCCTATCTCAAAAGTCACACAATATATACATAAAGGTATTGCTTTATCACATAGGAGTTGGCTGCTTTCGAGAATTTTAATGTTACGTGTTCGTGTCTGACGTTCTTCGTTCGATATTGCGATGCTCTCATTTGATTGACGCAGTCATGGGTTACCCTAGTGATACCCTACTGAACGTTTGAAATAAGTATAGACAGATCGTACAAGGTGTTGGGCGCTATAGAAGTTTCGACAATATTTTGATTAGAAAGATTTTCCGGAATTTTGACCGTCTCTACGTAATAATAACAATAATAATGTAATTAGAAGTAAATAAAGGCAAAAAACTGCACATTTGACTGACGTCAAAGACAGCGCACTGGTGACGCGCGTGATAATATAACTCCGACATAGTCTGTCTTCTTGTCGTGGGGCCGCGGTGGCTAAGGGGTCAGACCTCTCGCCTCGATCCGGGTTCGATTTCCGGCGAGGTCGGTCCCCGGATTTTCGCATGTGGGAATCGTGCCGGACGAAGCCCCTGGTCTGTGGGTTTTCATGGGGATCTCCCGTTTCCCCCCGCCCCATTATTCCGGCGCAGCTCCATACTCACCTCATGTCACCCTCCACCAGCGCCAAAGACTTCGAACAAAATATCTCACTCACTCGCTGCCTTCTTGTCCTTTCCTGACGCGGCGCGTTAAGCCGATATAGGCGGTTCACTTTAAAGTGAGCACCTACCAACACTTAAAATAAATTTAAAAAATGTATTTATTATAAATATAGAAGCAAAAGTTCTGAGAGCTGTGAAACGTTTACACTAGTAGTTAGTGGCAGTATTTACAGTAGTAAAGATGGAGGCATAATGTCAGGGAGGAAGTTGTAAGCAGTATTCAGTTTATCCTGAACAGCCTATAGTAACCTGTCTGATGTTCTGTATACAGAGCTGTAGAGCCCTAGCTACACCTTGTCTCCGGTCGACAGTGCCAGACTTTCTTGTTGGCAGCACGACTAACTTCTGTATCCACTAAACTGGATAGCAATTGTTCACCACTTTCTGAGTTCAGCAGACATTTTGCCCGAGTGACATTAATTTATGGACCACAATTTCTGACCTTGAAATTTCGTAGGCCTACATTTGAAATCGGCGCAAGAAAATATCATCACACCTTTTTGCACTCTTAAAAAAAACTTATAAATTTGACAAAATCTATTTTTTTCCATACTGACTTTCAAAATTCTGGGGAATTCTTTACTGTAGAAAGTTTGCGATAAAGTTAGCTTTTTCAAGGACCATCTCGTCTAGAATAATGACTAAAAATATTAGGCTATTAGTTGTGACCTTAGATATTACCTTTAGAGCACAAAAAAAATATATATATATATATATATATATATATATATATACACACACACTTTGTTACTTAGGTTACTTTGTTAGTGGCAGGAAACTCGAAATGAACAAAGGATAAAAAAAAGTAACTAGAGCTTCAAAAGTGCTCACTTTATCGCGAACCGGCTATAATATTTTCAATGTTACCTTACGTGGCGTGTTTCCGGAGGTATCCACGCGGACGAGAGGTACGGAACGTTCAGAGTGTCATATGTGAGGTATTGCATCTGCGGCGGGACACGGGCACATCTTACCGTTGCACGCACCGTTAAAACAGCAGCGGTATAACCAGTCGGTCCAGCGCGGCACGACGCGTGGCCTACCCTCGTGGTGCGGGAGTGCGATTTGTCTTCTAACTTTCGTAACTACCAAGGAGTCGGAGACACGGAGTAGGAGTGGGACCTAGTGAAGTCTCGGGGCTGTGACCCATACGCACAGACACGCAGAACAAAACTAGAGCATGTGCAGAGTGGCATGCTGAGGATGGGCCAAGACTACCTCCCGCAATACCTACTAGAAGAGATCTGGAGGCGGTAGGAAGGTTGGTATCGGCATTGATATCCGTTGAAAACCCTCAACAGGTAGAAAATGATAAGTGTACATTTTCGGGAGAACCCGGATTAAATCCCCGGCTCCGACCGTCCTGATTTCGGTTTCCTGTAGTTTCCAAAAATCTCTCCTGGTGAATACTGGGAAGATTCCTAACTAAAAAGGCTGTGACAATTATCTGTATTGGTTCCGTCTATAATGATGCTAAAAGCCCAACTACCTACCTAACTATGCGTTTACAGAGAAGAGAAAGTTGTACTGTAAACCAGGAAAGTAGGGGTAACTAACGTCAGGACTTTAAGAAAAGATTGATCGCGAGGGGGCTGGCAGTCTTTCATTTGTTGGTCGCACTGGAAGTTTTTTTTTATTTTGATTGTAACCAGAGCTGTGGGAGATACCACATGGGCGTGCGAACTACGTTCGCCAGTTTATGTAATATTGCCGGCACTGCTGTTAGTGGTCGTTGTTACGACAGAGAGCGGTCTGGCCGGAGCAGGGCGGCTTTCTCCAGCACCTCTGGAGCCCGAGGTCCTCAGAGGGCGGCGTGGGCGGACACGCACCAGTCGTCAGCTGGTACGCACTCTCCCTATACATCTTCACAGCGCCATTGTGCGTCGCGGCGATATACCTCCACATTGCCACTGCATGCTTCAAAGAATAACTTATGAAAACCTGCTTGAGGAGACTGTAATAAGACGTGAGGGTAGGATGGACATGAAAAAATGTCAGTTCGAAAGCAAATATTAACCCAATTAGAGTAATCAGGCGTCCAGTAAGTCGCGAGTGCTCCGAGTCTCTTGCAGGCTTACAGACAAAAACCTGGTGATCCTACAAATAAGGTCCCTTGATTGAACAAACCTAACTTACTCCAGTTCCCGCCTCAGGTGGGGACAACTGCAACAACTGGAGTGGTGATCCTGTGTGCGGTAGAAATGTGCGGAAGCAGTGCTGGCCCAGACGTGGAATGCGATGGAAAATAAAACATTCTTACTTGGCAAACCCAGCGGGTCTATCATGACCTCGCGTCGTTAGCTTGCGACTGCACGCAACTTTGCGATGCATCGTGGTTTAGATAGCAATTTTGTGATTATGACCGTACTCGTTTGCGAGTGTCGCTAGCTTTTGCGAGTACGTAAAAACTTTGCGACAACGCACTCTCTACAACGACAGTTGACAATGCTTCTGTGGATAAATCTCTCTCTTTAAAAAAAATATTCCAAAATTTCTGTTTACAACGACAAAAAATTATCTTGCCGTGGTTAAGTATTATCCTCGATGGTAGAGTCATCTAGCCTAATTATTAGGTAACGGTTTATATATGCTTCGCTAGATGTTGGTGAGAATTTCATCACAAAATTTAAGTTATTTTAGCAGTGCTGTATAAAAGGAAAGTTGTACCAAGACATTTCAAAAGTGATATACACCGAAAAAAAAAAAAAAAAAAAAAAAAAAAAAAAACTCCAACGTAATGTTTGCCTTAGCGAGAACATTGAAATATAGAGAAAACGAAATAAATAAAAATTGTCCACAGTATCAAATGAAAAGACAGGCATCCGTAAATAATACGTAAATATATGCCACTTACAGGTTTTCAGTTAATATTGTAGAATGTGTGGTTCCTCCGTATTACTATTTACAGTTTACGTTTACCACAGGAGTGATGAGGCGACGTCAACTACATTTGAAAGACTCACTTTTCGCCCAAATATTACAGCTATGAAAAGTTAGTGAATATTCGCTTGAAAAAAAAAACACGTGTTAAAGTTAATACTAGAAAATAATATAACTATGAAACCTACTGATTTTGTCTGTTAATTGTCTCGTAACTGAAACGTGATGTTAAGAACAACTACACGGACAAATTTTACTCTGTTAGTTTTAAACATAAAAGTAAAGCTACAGTGACATAGAGCTGTAATTTACTGAATAAATAAAGAAAATTAATTTAAAAGTTATACATATATACACACATACATACATACATACATACATACATACATACATACATACATGCATACATAAATTCTGCAGATGTCGTGATCGATCCTACGGCCATAATAGAAACACGTGTTGTTACGACACTAATACTCCGACTTAACATTTTGTGTGGCGTTTCTGTAAAAAGATGTCCATGCAATTACTTTCGTGTTGTTTGTAATCTTGCATAGTTATGCTACGGTATAATAAAGGTTTCATTTAATAGTTTTTTAGAGTTGTATTTTTAAAATGTATTTTGTGAAACAAAGCAACTCGAATGTCATATGAGATCAAACATACGTTTATTTGACAGAAGTCATTTAGTTTTTGAAATAATAATTATTTTGTATTCGTGAAATTAATATGTGAAGAATAAATATTGGATGTATCGGACTGTTTCTACGATAACTAATAAAATAAATTTTTTTTTTAATTTGTAAGGTTACGACAACTCAACGAAAATGTTTGCCATTTTATCTTAGAAATTCACTTTGCAAGTCGTAGTGCGTCCTCGGGACGGCGCGTTAGTTTGCGATATGTATGCGCCACGTGGACAGTTCACAGTCGCAAAGAGAGGAGGTTATAATCGCTTTCATCGCTAAGTCTAGTTTAGTGTGTGTAACGAAAAACTGTCTCGCAACCATGGAGGTAGGAGTATACAGGATATGGCATGTTGGGATTTCCTTGAAGTCGACGTATAAATGCCAGTTTTGCGCGAACAATACGTTATTGTTGACCAAAACGCAGCACCGAGTAGATCGAGTAAGGTTTTCGTAAGTGCCTCGTGTGGTATCGATACCGTAGAATGAATAGATTTGAATGAAAACTGTCACGTGCGTTGAATTCGGGTGTAAAGAGAGAACAGGAACGTGAAAATACATACGCTATACTGTAACATTTCATGAGTAAAAAGGCCATGTTTTACATTAGCATAGTGTAAATTATGTGTTTATGCAGATAAACCTAGCAAACATGAAAAACCAGCCACATATATTGATTATTTATGCATATGAACGTCACTGATGATGTGAAACTGCTTGCTAATAGCAATAAAACAAATAAATTTGCACAATAAATGTTAAATAAATAGCAGAAACTAGCATAAATGTTAGTTAGACAATGGTGTCCATGCACAAACAGTTTGCGATATCGGTACTCACAGAAATGTATTTCAAAACGCAAGCATATAGTTGAGTTTTAATATTATTTAAAAATTTTGCTCCCCAAACAACGTAGAATGAGATAAACACGGCACATCTGCTATTCGATAAATCATTTTAACTCTATTGCCCTTCAAACTTCGAGTAAAATACTTTGGCTCTTATGGCGGAAACAATGTTATGGAACGTTCAAGCAACAAGGGCACAAATACACTGACTTCAAGTGTTTTCCTGGACAGTATACGGCATGGCCACCCCCTGCTCGCAATGTAGTCATAATAGACCCGCAGGATGATTCCAACCGATTACTAGAGATCAGTGAATTTCTCGAGTTCAGCGACCTGACGTGACTGGACTCCACAGTCCTGTACTCACTCTGTCTTCAGCTATTTCTTCGTTAGCTGCTGGTCCAGTGAGTGACCATATGTACATTTGACAATGTTACACGGGAGTCCGTAAGTGTTTTAAATGCAAGTTTGCCAAGGGAAAGTTTCATAAACAATGACCCAATTGAAAAAGTAACCGAAATGTAAGAGAGTTAGACATCTAACTTCTCCTCTTTTAAATCCGCAAAAAATCCGGGTCACTGCCTATTACATAATCGAACTAACAAACAATACGGCAAACGCTTCGCATTCGTTAAGTTCAGTCCGGTGGTGTGAAGTAAACATTTCTACCCGGATTCTACGAACCGGTCCGTCTCGGCGACTGGACTAGATTCCTCACTTCACTCCTACTTCAGCCCGGCCGCGCATGTTTAAAGTAAAATCTCAATCAGGATTCTTCAGTCAACTCCGAGTTCAATCAGGATTGAACCGTTACTCAAAACGTAATAATGCACAAGACCCCCATACATTTCAGGAGGAGTTTTGGGAGAACCTGACGTGTAGTTCCGATCTCTCGCGCCACGTGATCTCCAATGGAGATATTTGGAAATCAAGTGCTTCATTTCCTTCAGTTAAAGTTAAAGTTGCTAGGCAGCCAAAAACTTTAAGCTGTACGTTACAGCCCTACTAAATGCAGTTCAACTTACAGTTCTGCTGTAGACATACGCCACTGCAATATTATGTCGTCCTAGAAATCTAAGTATGAGACTAAGAAAAAACAAACTAATTCCTTAAGGGAAATTTAATGTTCTGTTGTTTTGATTTATGGATGTGTTCACTGCAGCCAATGTTTTCTTTTTTTTCTTCTTGTTTGTTTTTTCTTAATCTCATACTAAGATTTTTGGGACGACTTAATATTGCAGTGGCGTATGTCCGCAATAGTACTGTACGTTTCTCTGACCAATTGCAAGACACATTCAAAAACATTAGCAGTTCAACTTGTAGACAATACTATCGTTGAAAACTTTTACATTTTTTAAATCATATTAGGTGTTTACGAAAAAAACACTCAGCTATCCCAGATAGAGTAAAATTCGAACTCAAGTCGTATAAAAACGTGATCCAAGTGAAGTTTATTTGCGTCCAAAAAGTGAACAGAGCTAATCGCTTGCTTGCGTATAATCACAACCGGATAACATCTGATGATTGAGCATCTTTGTCACACGATCTGGAAGAAAACCTCGCTTACTCTAACAAATTACTTTTCGCAAACGCATATTGTGTGTTATCCATGGTACTGCGTCAGAAACAAAATTTACACCTTTTGAAATCTATCAGTAGTAAACTCTATACAATCATCCGTGGAAATGTTTTTATATTCAATAAAAATATATAAAAAATCAAATTTAGAACACAAAAACACGAGAGTGAATTTAATAAATAAGATCCTTCTATTCGTTGTGCATTGTCTTATTTCCGTCAATTAGATTTTATTACAGATAAATTCCAAAGCAGTATACAACTCCGATTTTGGCATGCCATCATGCAAACACTTATGATGCAAAATAATAACCGGAAGTAACAACAAATTTTTAATAGTAATCTGTACAAGTAGAGCGGAATTTTTGTCCCCGATAACTTCAATGTAAAACGGCGTATAAAAAATCGACGAAGAGTGCAAAAACTTGTCTTCCGGTGTGATAAATGTCTGACAGCTCTGGGTGACTTCGCACGATAGTGAAAAGGCTGCCTTCTTTCGTTCTTGTTTTTTTTTCTTTATTTTTTTATTTTTATTTTTTTTTAACTGCACAGCATTTCCTAGACGTGCTCCGTATCTTGTTGAACAAAGCTAAGCTGACAAAACGCGCCGATTGGATTGGAATTTCTGCGACAGCGGACTGTTGTTTTGCTGTCGTTCAAATGAAAAATAATCGTGAGACGGAACGTGCCTCGGCGACATTTAATCCTAGTGGTTACATAATGTGTATTGTGAGCCAATCTCGCCGGCGATAGCATCACGGCAGTGGCTGGAATCGCCGTGACCAAACACAGGCTGCTAGCGTTGCAACAACGCAGTCCAAGCTGCGGTATTTAGAGGCATGGGTATGTTGCGTATTCATCTGGCAACAGCCTAGACTTCTCAGTCCTATTCATGCACTGGTCAAAGTCGAATATCCTTTGGCGTCTAATCGTACACGTGGGTATTACATGTAATCCCCACGACTTGTTTTCTTATCTGTAGAGAACTGAAAAATTCGCGTCTTCTTTTTGGGTACAAGTTAGAATTCAAACACTTATAAGTTCGTATAACTTTCTAGTTCGCCGTAACTTATTTAACACTTCGTGAGAGGGCGCTGAATCAATAATTAATAGGGACTCATGTTTTTCGCGAAAAGAACTCTGCCCCACATTGTTTCAGTGCCTAATGTAGACATCTGCAGCTCTGCTTCGTGGTCAATGAATCGATGTCTTTAACTCTCAGCGTATTGGCGTTCTACCAGCCAATTACGAACGCGTGTGGTGTTGTAGTAACCTTATCGTTAGAGGCCGGAAAATTTCACCTATTCAATGACCTGTAGGTTAGAATCCATTGTACTATACATACTCAAGCCCAGACTATTTGTCCACTAGCTGCTACTCAGTGGAACAACAGACAATGAACGAATAGACGGGGCTTGAGTATGCATAGTACAATGGATTCTAGCCTACAGGTCATTGAATCCGCGAAATTTTCCGGCCTCTACTTATTGTTGTAATTGACACATTCAAATGAGAGGCGTCAAGCGACTAACACTCGAAATCAAAAGCACTCGTGAGTTATATATGAGGTTAGGATAAAGCAGCTACGGGATATAAAGGAGGGTGTAGCACGACACCCCGAGAAAACCCGCCGCCAGCAAACTCCACGTTCCCCATGTGCGAAATTCAGGAAGAACCCCATCGTGAAGAGAGTAGGAATGGCCGTGGAGGAAGAAGAACGGTCTAACCACTATACACAACAAAACACACCAAGCTACAAAGATAACTCTGAAAATGTTAGGCCTTAACAGGCTGTTTCCTATGTTTAAAATTGGCAGCAAATAGCTTGTGCACCTGTGTGCTTAATATTACGCACTGGTTCAGGCTTCTACAAGGAGGTAACGGATTAATGATTTAATAACCGGGAAAACAAGCGCACAATTATGAAATACAGCCTACAACCAGTAAATTAGCGGTTTCAAGGACCCGACGTAAGTGGGGAAAGAATTAGTACATAGGTATGCACCAGAGGAAATGAGAGCGGCCATGAAACATCCTCCCCCCTCCCCCTCAACCTTCTAACAAAAAGAAACATGCAGATCCTCAGGTTCTTTTAACCAAATCTGGGCCTCGAAGATAGGAGACAATGCTTTTAGCACGGTTAAAGGAACGCTTTTCGAAATAACCTTAAAAAAAAATATTCCTTCAGAAATTTGTATATACTTTGACGTCAACACTAGTTGGACGACCAATAATATATGTGTCGTTCCTGTCAGCCAGAATAATGAATGAAGATGTGCTTGGAAGAACTGCTGGAAAGAAAACATGCGTACTTTTGTACTTCTGTCAAACATTGCGAAATAATTAGATACACGGCCTAAATAAAACGTAGTTTTCGAAAGAAAAAAAAGTTTACATGTAGTCGCATGCCAAAGTCGTAGTTTTATTTTTTTTGTGACATTTTTAAAACATACAAATTTTCTCTGTGTAGTTAGGCGTAAGTTAAGATTATAACTTAGTAAAGTAATTTTCACTGTGAATTATGTTTTTTTTTTGTGATCAGAACAGTTTTTACTACTCGTAGTGATAAAAAACTGTAATAATTGCAACTGAAACACTTGATTACACGAAAACAATGCAATGTAATACAAATAAGAAATTAATATTTGATATTTCGTGTGATACGAAAAGTTTGAGCAGTGTATGGTACAAATGTAAAAACACAAATTAGATTATTTTTCATAATACGGGTGAATAAGTGGGAGTGTCCAGAGAAAACACACACCCCTGACACGGCACTCACCACACGAGGACGGGTTAGATTTCTGGCTTCAGCCATCCTGATTTCCGTGTATTTTGGTATCCTGAAATCGCTGCAGATGAATGCTGGGATGGTTCCTTAACAACAGCCGTGGCCAGCTCCTGTCTTGTGTAAAACGTTGTGTGATGGCAGAGAGCACTCTAGCGGTCAGTCAGAGAACTGTCTAACCCAACACCAGCTGAAGACGAAAGGCGCAGTTGATTTATGAATACGGGCATGAAAAATTCGGGATTCCTATTAGGCAGGAATTCGAATTCAAACAACTGTAAGTTCTTGTTGCAATTTGAGCCTTTACTTTTTTGACACTACACGGATGACTCTGAGAAAATAATAAGTAAGTGCAGGCCCAATCGTGTGATATCAATGTTTCGGCGAGCAGCCAATCAGCGACTGCTGTCTGCTTGAGTACACAGAGATTCTTGAAGTTTGGCCTACATGCCAGTCTACAGCTGCGGGGCAAAGAGCCCACATGCAGGAATACCTCAACAAAAGAGGTTTATAGAATTGCAAACGTTAAGCAACGACTTAAGCAGCATAACTGAAAAATGTTCTCCATCACAATGGTTCTAAACTGAAGCATGCACAATTTGAAATTTAATACTGCTTAAGTTCGGCAGTGAAAATCGTAAATTTAACCAATTACAAACAAGATTGGTACTCTCACGATATAATTTGTAGTTTATCCGATAACCGCCATCTTGTTTTCAAGGAAAAAAGAACGTAACTTTTCATATAATTCATTTTTTAATTGTAGATTCTACCGAAACATCGTTTACACGTATCGCAATTATTATTTCTCCATTATTTTACCAAGCCTTTTTCACAAAAGACTTTGGTGCCATTAATACAGACAAAAATACAATATTCGAAGTCTGTTCCTATTGGCTGAGCTCAGGCAGTAACTTCGTTATTGTGTACACTATATTTTTTAAACTTTACTGCTTAATTTTAACTGTGTGAACCCCTTAAACCTTAGATCTTCGGCCATTCACGACTTGTACATCTTTGGTCCGTGATACCTACAGGCCTACATTCTGATCTTCGCTTCAGATTCTCTTTATTATTTTACTGCAATTACTCAGTTAATTGTTCAGTAGGCCTATAGTTATGGCTGCTGCTAAAGTTTCTGGCGTTGACGTGATGTTTAGGTTATTTAGATGCACACGACTCACGGTAAGACTAAAATGTGTAACAGAATCAAGTGCATTTCACAGACTTAAATGTTCTGTATCGCATAACTTCATTAGATGTTAAGAGTTCTGAAGATTCTTCACCAAGATATTCATACCTAAAAAGGACCGCAAAAACAATAATTTACTCAATTTCCGGCAACAATAAAACTATCTCCAAAGATTAGTATATTATCTGACGTAGGTAAACATACATGTAATATTCTTTGAATACTATTTCTAAGCGGACATCGCTCACGCACGTGTAGTTTCTCCTCTAAGTGGCTTTCGTATTTTATTTACGACGAACGCTGGGGTGTTTCTTGATACATACATAGACCTACATTCCGATCTTTACTTCCGAATATCCGTAATATTTTACTATAACCACTAAGTAAATTGTCCAGTACAGTTATGGCACGCTCTATCACATTACAGGCCCGGATTTTAAGGGGTCACAAAAGTAACAAAAATAATGCCGTATGGATTAAAAACCGTGAATGAAACGTCAACGTGAAAACGTAAAACGATCTCTCCTTTCCCTGATTTATTAGAAAAGCCATTAATTCACGCTCAGAAGGATCAGCTCCCCTTTCCCCTAATTTGGGTACTGTACTGAACCTTACAAATAAGTTATGGCTGTATGTATAGAGAAATCCCCGATGGAAACGAGAAGTCCTTAAATTCGGGAAAATCCTCAATGGAACATTCTAGTGTGTTTTATTGTCTCTGATACTAATCAATGTACCTGCTTGCTTATTAAGGGGAGTGCCTGGGAGCCCTGGCGCGAGCAAGGGTGAGGATTTACGTGTTTAAGTACATTCGGTGGAGCTCAGTAACTTTCAAGATAATTATTGCTTTCGGACCAACACCAATTCGTTCACTCTGAGAAAGGAAAAATATTTCTACAGGAATTCATTTTTAAAAAGTGGTGAAAAAATGAGGGGATTACGAGTGGTGTTTTACGAGTGTTTAAGGCATGAAAATACTTATTTTCTAACAGTTATCAGGGTATTTCAATGCAGCCAAAAATATCTTATAGGAACGAAGGCAACACTGAGATGAACAAATGTAAGTCACTGGGGGCATATTTGTAACTTAGTAGGTTTGACAGGTACTGAACTACATGGAGTGTATGTCGTTTAACATGCAATCCTAACATTGCTCGGGTCAGGACTCTCGCGTAGGTGGCGCCCTTCACATATACATATACAGAGATAAACATACTGTATACAGTAACCTACCGGTGACGATAACCAGTCCGGGGGATAGTTTGAACCTCAGGGAGAACACCTGGGGTACGACTAGACGAGGATGAACTAATTTTGGGACCGATATCTTTGGGAAGTAACTTACTAATTAATTACTGAATGATGAGCTATTTTTTTTTAGTAATTAGTGCTTAAAATGTGTCTGTTAACTTCACATACTTTTCGTCATTGTCTTCAGCAGGATGGGGATGGAGGGTCCACACAACACCTAGTCCTAAACACGGGGCGATAACTGTACACTTCCCTTCCCGGCCGGACCCTTCATTCACCGACCAGCAGCTCAAACCACTGAGCCAGGCGGTTGGACACAAAAACAAGTTGACATTAACTACTTAATAAAAATAACTAATTTGTATCAATTTTGTGTACATTTCTTGATACAGAATCGGGACAATAAAAGACAGTCAAGTTGGCAACACTTTGCTGTAGTAACATAATGGTGTGATCGGAAAAGAACACATCCGATCGGGTAATGGCAGTGAGCAAGTCGCAATCAGAAAGACCCTGGTTCGATCTCCTCCGGCCACCCTGCAGTTTTTCTGTTTTCCGTTGTTTCCCGAAAATCAGGCGAGGCTAATGCTGGGATGGCTCGGTTAACACAGGTCATGGTCGATTCCTTCCCTAGTTCCTGTTCTTGTGAAGAAGAGTGTGTGTAACCGTCTGCAACGACCTCTTTGTCGAGAAGGCGTAGTCTAGAAAATAAATCAAAGATGACGGAGTTTATTCCGCCTATACCGGAAGTTCATTAGTCACATTGAAAAAATATATTTATATAGTATAATATATTGTTGTAGTTACCATACGTCTGTTAAAATAGGGACAGCGGTCCTGTTCGGTTGTCTATAAGAACTGGACTGTTCCTACAACGATCAATTATGTAAAAGTAACAATAACTTCTGTAAATAAAATATGCTGTTTGCTCATTCTACAGAACAATATAGTTTTAGGAACAATCCAGACAGTACTACCGACCACGGTCGTAGAAATACAGGTCTGAACACTCGCCTATCAACCAATGTATTTTGCTTGACCCCCTTGTTGTTTGGTTGCAGTTCACCAAGTTACCGATAATGTTGTGCTTTATTGGCGCTGCAGTCAGGGTGGTCGGGTTCAAACTCCGTCCACTTTTTTTCTAGTAATTACATTATAAAGAGATTGTTGGAGCCATGCTTGAGGATTGTGAGCGAAGGAAGTATCTCACCAATTGATAAAAAATACGTTTTGATAAATTGTTTATCTTTGTGGGACGGAAGTGAGAGGAGTTTAAGTCCGACCGCCCTGACTGCAGCGCCAATAAAGTACAACACTCTCGGTAACTTGGTGAACTGCAGCCAAACAACAAAGGGGTCTAGTTTCCAGGCGAGTGTCCAGACCTGTTCTTCTACAGCCGTGCTACCGACCAAAGAGGACTGGTGCTCTTATTTTGGCAGAAGTATGGTAACTACAACAATAGTTTTATCTCAGTGCAGCAGATATCTACAGTAATAAGGGATGTATTTTTTTTTAGGTAGATTTCAAAAGCGCTCAGTTTGGCGTGAAGGGCCGGAACCGCACCGGAAGTGCAGGCGACTCCATTGTTCCTGCGGACTGCTGCGACACTTTTTACCGCCAGACAATGGCCGGGTGTTGGAAACTGCAAGGAAACTGTCGCTTGCTGCTTGCTACGCTCTGGATACACACCCGGTATATACTGTAGTTCCTTTCCCCCGGCGCGGCGAGACGCGAGTTTGCATCACGCAATTCTAGCCGCGGCGGAAATTATTCCATACATCGAAATTACGATAGTTTTAAAATGCCATACCACCATTTAAAATCAATATATTTAATATATTTTCACCGGTGTTTTCCAGTAACTACATAATTTTAACTATCGTAAATAGGCAATTTCAAAAGTTTGGAACGTTAGTTGTTTCAATATGTTCTGTTACGAATTTGAAAATTAATGATTAATTACAAAGTAAAAAGTAATAAATAAGTTAACCTTTTCTTCGCTGCATACACAGTGCGACGCATTAAATATCATAAATAGATCAACTGAAAATCTATATATTTTTTCGCGATTTATAACATTATAGTGAAAGAGATTTTATGTAAGTAGTATCCAACGGTAACTTTCCTACCGCACTACATTATAATGCGCACACCACGTCTGGGCGGCAGGAGCTATGGGGGAGTCAGGGCAAGCGGGGAAAGTGTGCGTGCGCACTAAGAAGGCAAAATAATCAGGCTTCATACTTCAAATTAAACGTTTGCTTTGCGAGAAGGTTTGCCGCAAATGAACCCCATACCGTGGTCCTAGGTAATGACTCTTTTTATGGGGCGCTTCGTAACAGTGACACTCAATTATATCTAAAAACTATCCCTGTATTCTAAATGCTTCCATTGTATAACATATTTCACTTTATCAATGTTAACATTCACCGTAGGCAAAAGTGTCAAAAGTTGAACTAAAAATAAATTTACCAAACCAAATACAACTATGACTACGAAATTATTTGGGCGAAAAAAAAAACACCTGAAATGTAATTGTATATTAAAAAATAACATGCTCCGGCAAAAAATGCAGTACCGGTACGTTGCCATGTTCTCGAATGCGAGCAGCGAGTAGGAAGAAATAAAATTTACTAAAGTTTACACTATCAGTCAGCTACGTATGCAACGAATTATACAGCAGTGTAAAGAATAGCTTAATATGTAATGTTAGTGAAATATGAGTGTTAAAATGAGAAAATTGTCAAATGTAAAACTACAACAAAAAATGTAGCGACATTTTAACCCTTCGGTCTAAGCCACCGATGCTTCAAAAATAGCAATCAAGGATTTTATTTATATTTCCTTATTGCGCCTATTTGGCATGTGCACTGGTTTAAAGTTGCCGTTAAAAGCGCCACTTACCACCTGCTTCAAATGCGTTGTAATTTACAGGGTAAAACGTTTTTAACGAAACTATTCCACATATGCCCATTGTACCAACGTACGAAAACAAAACTCAATTCAGGCAAGGAATGAATGTCCTTGTTCAGACGCCATATGCTCACTAAAAACACTGTTATGCCATACTTCAAACTGAACTAACCGGATGCATGTAAAACGCAGACCTTGCACTGAACTTTTCTACAGACTTTCCGCCAATTAAATTATTTGACCTCTGCAAGAATTCCGTAGTAAAAATGGATTGGCGGGAATCTTGCTGCAAGTTCAGCGCTTACCCCGTTGCGGCGATGTGGCATTTGACGCGCCCTTCAAGGTCGCCCTTACAGCTTCGTCAATCCTGAGCATCGAACGCGCGCGTAGGCGGCCCCCTTCGTGTGTGAAAGTTGTCAAAAATTAAAACAGAATATGTACCGACATCTTAAGAAGGCGTGGTACATAATTCAACGCTAAAAGCATTAATCTATAACTGTAGGTTTCTTGAAGTCAATTTGCGAAAAATAAACAATAGCAATCCTACACAATAGTTTTAGCCAACGTTTTAAACAAAATTGTTTCCAGTGTTACGATATTCTGAGGCAGAACCTCTGACGCCGGAACCTCGTGCATTTAACTGCGGCGCAAGAGATCACGCGTAACGAATAAGTAATTCTGGATTAATGTTTACTCATAAAGTTGGCAAATACCATTATCTAGGATT
Source organism: Medauroidea extradentata (assembly GCA_003012365.1). Classification (NCBI taxonomy): domain Eukaryota; kingdom Metazoa; phylum Arthropoda; class Insecta; order Phasmatodea; family Phasmatidae; genus Medauroidea; species Medauroidea extradentata. The sequence continues at coordinate 8,929 of PNEQ01034824.1, read as the reverse complement.
GTCATTGAGTATTTTATCCATAACGGCTTCGAAATAAGCGTAGAAATCAATTTATATTTTCAGTGTTTATTTATCTATCAGGCACTCTTAACAACTTACTCTAAGTCACTGATGCATATTGATTTGTATATTTTAAATTTGGTGGTTAGGAAAGAAAGGTCCGTTGTTCTTCTACTCATTGCGTCTGGTAAAACTGAAGTTTTGGCATGAATATTCATTAGACACTGATTGTGGAATGATACATTTGTGATGTGTTATTCAAAATTTCAATATTATTTCAAACGCAAGCAGTTCGGGGGCACGTGGTCCCCTCCCACCCCAGTTTCAAACTAACTAAAAATAATTTTATCTATAAAACGGAACTCTTTGTGCGTTGTACATGTTTGATATAAAATTTTGTGTCCGCTAGCGACCCTAGTCTGAGTACTGTTAAAAATAAAACGCGCAGAAGTTATTGACATATTATTATTTTATAGTTTCACGACAATTCTTTACATAATGTGACCTCCAAAAGTTTCGAGTGCACCCCCACCCCCTTACAAATGTTTAGTTATGCTACGCCTATTCCGTACTCATACAGTGAAATAGACATAGTAAGCTTGACGGTCATGGGCGTGCCTGACGTGGGTTCGGGAGACGAAAGGGGGATGGATGGGGGGGGGGGGGAGACACGTCCCCCCTAAAAAAAAGAAAAAAAAACTTGCCGATTTTTACTTATGTTTAGTTAATTTAATTATCTGATACAAATATTAATGTTCCTACCAGCTGTATATTCAAAACTGCTTTAAGTCGCTTCCATTTGCACTTTGACATATAAATTTCCCCGGGGGGAGGACCCCTGGACTCCCCCCCCCTCGATTTAAAAAAAGGTGACTGGCATATCAGCCAGTGGACATACTTGTCCCCTCTCCCCCTCTCCAAGATCAGCTGACGCGCACGACCATGGCGACGGCACTTGTGAGACAGCGTGGTACGTATCGCGCAGATGTGAGCAGTGGACCTTTGCGTGTGTCCAGGAAGCCAGACTAGTGGTCTCCTGTGCATATGTCAACCAACCAGCGTGTCTCGCAACCCCAGTTGGATCACTGCTTGCACAAGCACATCTGTCTGCCCCGGCCAGCCGAACCTGTTTCCCTGTCAACACCGGGAAACTATTGCTCTGTATGAGGCGTAAAGGTCTGCAAGGACCAGAGAGCGGAGCGCGTGGTGACAAGACCCACTTCTGTGCTTGCCTATGCTCTCGGCTGATGTATTTCACAGACCCCGCCGATAGACGATGGCAAGTATATTAATACATTAATATCGGCATCTCCTACCTCGAAGCGTGAGTGAAGAAATGCGACATGTGACAGTACGGCCCCTAACGGTCACATTCCTGCCAACGCGAAATATCTTTGATAAACTCTTGACATCATACAAATGGTATGGAGTTATATCGTCTTCAAGGAAAATATTTTCAACGCTGGTCGGGTCTAAGAACATCTCCTCGCCTGCGAGATAGAACCAGTAGGTCATAGAATCACAGACACAGGATGGGAAGCGACGCACAGCGACGGAAGAAGTTACAGGCCATCAAGCGAGGTCTACCTCTTTGTACAGTTGGCCGCATGTCTGGTCCGCCATCGTGGAGACTTCAGTAGAAAAGGTCACATCAAAAAGCTTCTCAAGATTTTTCATATCTGCTTACGAAAATTAAGTAACTTTATAATTTTGCAATTCACTATCTCCCGAAGTGTACTGAACTGTGAGTGAAAATTACTAATGAAATGTATGGACTTATTTTATTTACGCAGAAAACATTTGCAGTACATCAGTTCAATTTATTTCTACGGTAAGGGAAATAATCTCAGAACATATGCACAGAAAGTAATGGAACCTACAAAATTGATACGACGTTCGATTGTTTTCTTGGGATTATGAAGCTAGGAATGAGCCACTTGTTGTGGATAAGAAATATTCTTTCTACTTAAAAAACTTAAAAACCTTGGTACAGACATCCTGACTTGGGTCGCCAAATATTGCAAACACTGGCTAACTATTTAGGCCTACCGAGCGTTTACAAACAGTTATCACAAGCGCCCAAAAATTACGTTTATAGAATCTGGAATCGATTCAACCGCGAAAATGCACCGCAGATACCAAGAGTCGTATGACACGTCACGTTCTTCGCACTTTTCTAATGACCAAATTGAAATTTTGATGGCAAATATAGGTTTTATTTAAGTGCTTCTATTGGTGTACTGAGTTTTGGCCAGCAAAAACATCGTACCTACAAACACAACATTAAAATATGTTAATCTACAACCAGGGGCGTTAATTCAGGTTTTTCTTGGGAGGTGGGGGCGGCAAGTTTTTTTTTTTTTTGGTGACAGTGACTTGTTGCATCTTTTTTATTAAATAAGCATGTATAAATTAGAAACTTTACTAATAAAACTTCGGTTTTATGTGCTTACGTTAGTATTATTTAAATAACAAAACATACAAAAAATTTTTACACATTTACTTTTAAATCCAGGGGATGGCAACCCCCCCCCCCCCCCCTCTAAATGACGCCCCTGTCTACAACATCAAAGTAAACACTATTGTACAAACACGCCACGTTTATGGCAAAGCAATTTTGACATTTTCGTTGTTGCGTAACTTACATACAACGATTTTCAAAAATACACCTATAAGCTCATGTCATACGTATCCCGGTGGGTAAGTTCTCGATCTTCGCAGGCAGGAAACGTGGCAGACGTCGTTGGCTGGCGGGGCTTCTCAGAGTGCTGCTGCTTCCTCCACGCAGCTGGTTCCGTCACTGCCCTAACTCACCAGCGCTCAAGACCTCCTTGTGCTTAGAGGCGATAAGACAAGTGACGAGACAGCAAGAGTCGACGTAAGTGCTCCCAGGTCCTCAGCGCGCTTGCTGTGTCTCATTACACAAAGTCAAAGTGCGGACATCATTGAAGTATTACAGAAAATTATAGCCAACATGCATGGCTATGATCATAGTATTGTAATTTATTATCTTCTGCCAGCAAATGTGCAACTTTAATTCGAATTTGTAAATTTTTGCTTAATTCAATACTTTTTTATTTGATCATTTGCTGAAGTAAGAAAACAATTCAAAAGTCTAAAACTTACAAACCTGGCGTTTTATAGCCTACATTTGTTCCACTTTCGGCATGAGGTCGCGCGGCTGTGCAGAAAGCGGTTGAAATGGCGGGCCTCCGAGAGGTATCGTAGAACTTATGCCCACTCGCCGTAGTTAATTGTTTGTAAACACACCACGTCAATGCATAAACAAGTCAAGAAAGTAGATACAGGTACAGTAGTCTTTTTCCACATATCTGTGGTAGCACCTCTCCGTAACATTCGTAATAAGCCCGAACAATCGAATAGAGAAAATTTAATTCTTACTGAAGCTAGGCCTACCCGATGTTTAGGTTCTAAAGTGTAACGACTACTGCAACATAAAGACGTTTCGTACTGGGAACATAAATCGACGTACTTCCAACGCCTAGAATAATTGACATACAATTAAGACGTAACAAGGATCAGCTTAATTTGGAAAAAAAATCACATAAATGTATATATATTCAGCCTACAACGTTTATTTCTGACAGCGATAGTAACGCTATTCCGTGAAGTGTACTCTAGTGCATTTTGAAGGAAGGAAACAGTCGTCTTTTCCAAAGGGCACAGCCACGGTATATTCCGGTGACGTACAATCCAATTACTCTAAGGAAAATTTTGGCAAGTTTTTCTTTTTCTTTTTTCGCCTTGAGCAATGAGAGTGACCAATTTTAAGGCGGGGGAAGGGGAGGGGGTCAACACGGGAAAGCACTGCGACACGTTATCGGTACAAGAGACTTCCGGACACGTGAACTCGTAAGCCAGAGCGCATCCTTGCCGCGCTGCATGCCGGAAGGAGTGGGGAGGTGAAGAACTGGCGTGTAGCTTTCTCGCCAAGAGCTTTCCTCTAATGTATGCGACATTCATTCAGTGGTTACCCTACCATTTTATGTCGTAATATTTGATATAAATGTGCTTTACTTTTTTAATATTGTGTGTGAACCGTGTTGTACCCGCCTTCGCATTTTTTAATATTGTGAACCAAGATTATCATGCCTGAAAGGACCGCCAATACACCAATTTGCGCAGTTGTCGACCATTAGAAAATACACACTGCAACGTTCTTTGGATGATATTCATAAGCAGACATCACTCAAGTACGTTGAGTAGTATCCGCACAAACTTCTGTCGGTGCTCTGCCGTGTCAGTGTTTCAGGAGTATGTATGCAACCTGTGTTAACCCCGTATAATTCTCAAGGATAATTTTATGTTCGCTTTAGCAATAAGAGTATTACACATATCAACGTTATCTCTGCGCTTTGACACAGTCGTTCTTATTTTCACTGCGTTCTGCAAAATCAAGTATAACAAACGGTTACATTACCAACGTGATACGAAAAAAAAGTTTTGTAAAATTTGTCCTTATACTTGACTAGGGCTAGGACTTCAAGTATATAAAAACCTAATACATAATATTTTAGTATTTAAAAGAAATTTCTAAATGCGACAAAAAAATTCCAAATTTCAGAGATGTTTTAAAAACATAATGCATTTCTTGAATGTGTTTGCTTAAAGCCCTAGCCCGTGACATGTCCTTTCACTGTGAATTATTTCGTTTCATTATGTTGATTGGTTTTCAGGAGGTGTTTGAAGTAAAAACATGCAAATTTTGACTTTGAATTGTCACTATGCGAAAACTGGCTGATCTTTTTTTTGTAAGAGGAAAATGTAATACTAAGTAACGTCTATACAACTAACACTATTTCATACAAATATAAAATTTGACGCCCTTAAGGCAGTTTATTATCTGGCGCTTGAGCAACGTTGCAGAGTGTTTAAGGAAATATAAAAGTGACGAAATTATCAAACTTTCATGTTTACACTAAAAAAAAAAAAAATACAACTAATTCCATAATATGTCAGAACGGTCCTTTCGAAACAGCACGTACGTTGTAAATATGTTGCAGGCACGAAGTCCTCCGACATTGTCAAAAACCACCTAGGCTGCTGCTGTGTTATAATAACAGAGTACAAACTAGACTTTAATAGAGACATGCAGAGAGGTTTTAATTGAAAGTATGTTACAAGATTGCGAAAGGATTTATTTCTTGTAAAAATAATTAGGCAACTTAAAGTTGTATAACGCAAATTTTTGGCAGGCGCAAATCTTATAGGAGAAATTCGCGATTAAAAATAGACACTGAAAACCAACGTTTGTTAAAGTAACCAAAAGTAAGGAGGGGAAAATAATGAATTTCCTGGTGAGGTTTAATAATAAGATCTTCAGTCAGAGGAAAAACCTTTTACTCCCAGTACAGATATTGGGGTTGGTCAAGTTTTCTTCAATGCATATTTCTACGATTGCATTTTTGCGTAGTATATGACAGTTTTGTAGCAGATGGCCTCAATTAACAAAACAGGTTGTCTGCTGGTCGCAACAGCCTCATGTAAACCGTTTTCGTGAAAATAGACGTAGAAAATGTGGAGCCTTAAAGACAGGCAGCACGCGACAATAGGGAACGAAAAATTTATATAATATTGCTTTAGTACGCAAATTACATATTTAAAAGTTTAATGCTAGGGTTTCATCTTTCATTTGAAACTTGAATTATTTAAATCGGACAATTATTTATCACGATATAAATTTAATAACCTGACGTTTAGTTTTTGTGTACTGCTGGTTGCAGAGTATCCGGGATTCCAGCTAGGACTCACTATATCTACTGAAGCTGAAATGTATGGGGTCAAAGCCACTTTTTCACAGTGAAGATCTGGTTAATACTAAACCGCACCTGAAAATGCATTATTTATTTCTCCTTACTTTTGTTTATTTCAACAAATCTAGGGTTTTAACGTTAATTTTCAATCGTGAATTTCTTCCTAAGAATATGTGCCAACCAAAAACATTACGCAGTATAACTTAACCTCATTTTTTTTTACAAGGAATCATCTGGCAAAGCTTGTAACATATTTTCATTAACATCCAGTTGAAGGCAGCCACAAAAATCACATTAAGTGAACTGCCTACGAGAAGTTTGCACATCGGTTCAGTGAAGTGAAGATTATTTGGTCAGCGCTCAACATCTAGGTCTTTAGCGCTGGCGAGGGGTAACATGATGTGAGTTTGGTGCACGCCGGGATTAAGAAGGAAGATCCCCGAGAAAACCTGTCGAACAGCGGCATCGTCCGGCACGATTCCCACGTGCGAAAATCCGGAGACCGACCCCGCCGGGAATCGAACCCGGATCGCCTAGGCTGTTGTGGCAGTGTCGCCTTTAGGGCGCCGTCTACTAGAATCATGAAGAGGCGCGCAGACCTTTAACAATCCTGATTTCATTCGAAAACCATTCAACATGTTGTCACGCGGTTAGGCTACGAAAAGCATTTAAGGATCTTAGTACAGGTCTATAATTTTGCCATTAACTGTTATCGTTCCTAACAAGTATTTTTTTTAGTGTGAAAGTGACCGAATCGGGACTTTTAACGCTGATTTTTATGTAAGAGTAATCATTTTCACGATATTCTGAATATTATAGACCTGTAGAGCGACTCTTTCCCTTTCGTCGCGTAAGATTAAATTATAGTGTTGCCGCTGAATGTCTCATAGTAAAAACCGTTCGGCGGGAACCTTGCACACTAGTTCAGCGCTTGGCTCGTTGAGGCGACGAGGCATTTGATGCGCGCTTCAAGGTCGACCTTACAGCTCCGTCGCTTTTGAGCCTCTCATGCGCGGGTAGACGGCGCCCTTAAGAGCTCCATTGCACCTGACACTCAGAAGCAGGAAATAACTCAGTTTGTACCGAATACTCTTCAGTTTGTGTAAATTACTTTTGATAATTTTTTAAGTCCACTTTCCGAAGGAAAACGCAAGATTATGAGATCATCTTCCTGGCTGTGTGTAACCCTCTAAAAACGTTTTGAATCCATGGACCGCATTTCATCAGCGTTGGTACAAAAATATTCCTTAAAAACCTTACTCAACTTTTATGTACTTCATTCAAACAGTGTTCATATTTTCAAAACGGTGACCATTTGAACATTTTTAACACTCGAGATATCTTGAGAACCACGTACCAAAATGTAATCAAAATCCATACACAAATAACACGTATTAGGGTGACGTGACTTGACTTGCATGTTTTTATGACGTACTCGTATTTTAAAAATGGCTTTCATTTGAACATTTTTGGAACACACAAAATATCTTAAGAGCGCCGCCTTCCCGCGCGTGAGAGGCTCAAAAGCGACGAAGCAGTAAGGTCGACCTTGAAGCGCGCATCAAATGCCGTGTCGCCTCAACGAGCTAAGCTCTGACAGTTTTTAGCCATGTTGGAGGTCTTAGAAACGGTATTTTCATGGAGCGTGGCGTCTTGACAATGAGGTTCCGACCTTGCCTGGAGTTTGTTCTCTTTCCGTACGTTGGCACAAGTGGAATATTTTCGTAGAAAAAAACCCTGTTTACGAACATGCTGCAATGCATTTGAAGAGTTGGGTAGGCGGCCGCCTTAAGAACCATCACATTTCGTTTAAAATTAATACGCATAAAATAACTTGACTTTTATACAAGGGATATCTTAAGAACCATCTATCAGAATTTCGTGGATCTTGGAGCACATTTAGTCTAGTGCTTAATAAGGTAACTTGACTTTTATGTATTTAGTTAATGCCGTGTTTATATTTTCAAAATGATGGCCTTTGGAAAAATTTTTGAACACACAATGGTTCCTTATTCAAGTAACGCTGTTTTTTAAATACTATTTTTAACGAGAGCAAACATAGTAAAAAGTTACATATATTTGACAAAAAAAAAAAAAGAAGAGGCCGCGATGGTCGAGGGGTTAGACCTTTTGCCTCCTACCTCGGGTTCGATCCCAGGTGGGTCCGGGCCCGGGAACGTGACGGACGTTGCCATTAGCCTGTGGGTTTTCTCGGAGAACTCCAGCCTTTCTTTGCTCCACACTCTCATCTCACCTCATCCATTCCTCGGGCCTGAGTGAGGGTGGCATGCCTGTCTTGCTAGTAAAGCAGCCGACCTACCATCTCCCACCCATATTGTGACCCTGACAGAAGGCGGGAACACGTAGTGCTGCTCATTTCATAAACAACATTTTCTTAAGACATTTTAACACTTCTATGAAACGGCTTTGCGATATTTGCTCCCTTTTCAGATTTAAAAAAAATAATATTAAAAAACAGCATAAATTGGAACCCATGGCCTCAAACAACAATTTATGAGAATTTCATCAAACTCGGTAGTCTACACATATAGTCAGCTACTTAGGCCTAGTAATTTGACTTGCATTTATATAATATTCTGTACATGCCGTGTGCATATTTTTTTTTACAGTGTGGGCCATTTGAACATCGGAAATTATATCCGAGGCAGACATATAACTTTCAGAATTTTTTAAGACTCGGTCCATGCATATAACTAAGTAAAGTGACTATAGTTGTGTGACGGCCATATTTTATTGATACTTTTATATATATATATATAGATTAATGTGGTTTAGGTTAATTGTGATGATTAATTGTAATGAAGGGGCCTTTATTGTCATATGTAACATATTGCCATCCATTTTAACTTCAGTATTGATTGTGAGGGGTCTGTGGGATCCTATGATGGGCCAGTATAAAAACACTATAAAATATGAATATTACTAATATTATCACAGAGGTATCGTGTCTGGTATCATTTTAACCTGTGGAATGTCACAGACTCGAATATGCTAGTAACATTAAGATAATTTTATGTATAATGATTTTAGTTTTTAAGAGTGATAATTGCCCGCCGGTCTGGCGACAATAGAGCAGATGATGTGTGAGCCTTACCACATGCTGTGCGAGAAGGGGGGCGCCCTACCTCCCCCTG
>PNEQ01034823.1:0-11116 GCA_003012365.1 Medauroidea extradentata | reverse complement strand
TTAAAATGGGTAAAATTGCAGTTCGCTTTCCACTTAGGTTCCTCTACAATATCAGCTGACATATCGTCGGTATACTGCCAAAAGTGATTAAGTCATAAATGCTATTTCGTTTAAAAACAGTATTAAAGTGTAGATATTAACAAAAATCTGGTACGTTACTATACTGTGACACAACAGTACGAAACGACGACTTTAAACTGGGGAAATTGTTCGTGAACAACATATACATATTCCTAGCATTTTTATAATTTTATCTCATTTCGACTTGGTCACTTTTGACATTAAAACGACGATATATCATCTCACTAATCTCAGGTTTGGGGCACCAAATACGTTTCCGCGAAACCTTTACCCTCTGAAACTTTGTAATGTCAATAAAGTTAAAGCGAATATTTTGAAAATATATAATTGAGGGCACCGTCACCAATGGTTGTGCACAAGGTAAACATATGTTTCTCATTCGATTAACCTCTTACCTTAGGTGTCTGTAATTACCCCACAACGTCAAATAGGCAGGGCTATAAACAAGGCCCAGGCGAAGTCGCTGTTACTGGCAGGGACGACTAAAGACTGCTTTTCGCGTGGACAGCTATAGCTACTTATCCTGCTGCAGAATTAGTTTAACTAGCCGCTTGGACATTCTAACACTTGATGACTGAAGTACCAATCTTGTGTACAAAGAGGTTTTTCAATTAAAGTAAATATTATCAGTTACGAATAATACTCGCGAGCAAAGCCGCGGGGGACTGCTAGTGTAATATAAGTAGAGGCCGGAAAAATTCACGGGTTCACTGACATGTAGGCTAGCCTCCGATAATATGTGTGCACTCAAGGAATCAACAGCTGTCCACTGTCTGCTCGCTGACACTGTGAAATGGGTCTGCAATTAGTTACATTGTTATTATTGCCATTGGCTCACCTACTCCAAGGACGTGTCAAATAAGTAGAGACCTGAAAAATTCGCGTTTTCTATCAGGAACAAGCTAGAATTCCAGCACCTATAAGTATATGCTACTTTCACAATTGGTAGGGACCCTGGTTTTTCGCGAAAATATTTTTGCCCCACTTTGTTTCAGTGCCTTACGTGCACATCTGCAGTTCTGATTCGTGGTCAGTGATTGGATATTTTAACTCCCTCGAGCCTTGGTATTCTACCGGCAAATCACAGACGTGAGGTGTTGCAGAGACTTTATTGTAATTGGCTCAGACAAATGATATACGGCTCTTCACATAGACACGCTGCCAATAATCATGAAGCAGATTTGCAGATGTGCACGTAACACACTGAAACAAATTGAGGCAAAATTCTTTTCGCGAATAACCAGGGTCCCTACCAATTGGCCGTTGACTTATTTAACACTTCCTTGAAGTTGATGAGCCAATAACAACAATATAACTAATAGGGAAAATTCCTAAGTTTTTACTATATTTTTATTTAAAAGTGTGTTTAATTTAATGATCAACGGTACCATACTTTCTATGATCGTGTCTGTGTCACGCCAGAAAAACTTAAATGAAATGAACACTCTGTTTTGCGCGGCAAAAACGTGAACCGCCATGTATATGTCCCTGTGACGTCACGATACTGTACATTTTAATGTATGTAACACACAAACGACAGCAGCATACGTTCAAGTCGAGAAATTGTGTTAAATAAAGTAGTTTATGCGGTAAAATCGAGTATAGCTTGAACTTCGAAGGGTATAAATGTGGATAATAGTTCGTTTCGCAGCAATAAAATTCAATTTACTCGGTATAAAATCTTAACTTTAGCGCCGTCTAATAAATCAAGGCGGACTGCATGGTTTAAGCTTCAAGAAGAGACCTAATAGTCTGCTATTAACAACAAAAATGCAGTATCTGTATGTAACGATGTATTATGTACAACATGACACGGTTACCAGGAAATAAATAAGTTCTTTTAAGTTAAAAATTGTCGTCAATAGCGTGCAGTTTGCGACGAAATCTCTGCAGCTGTAGTGTTTTGGCTGTTCCACGGGCTGTGGCAACGTTATTATCCAATACGCTAGTTCAAGGCACCCGTGATTGGCCAGTAATTCGAGGGGTGGGCGGGGTCTTGCGAAACTTACCTCGAGATGGCAGCACAGCTGACTCAATGCCGTTCACGAGAAACGTAAAAATTACTGAGAGAAAAAATGTACTATTAATAAAATAATTGATCTGCCATATTATTTTACCGAATCGTGCAAACCAGAATGTCGATCTTTTAGTCAGTGCCAGGTTTAGTTAAACGCATTACAAATATTAGCTCGATAGGTTCACTTTTTGTACTCACGTGAATTTCGTTCGTCTGACCTTTCAAACCTAAACTTATGATTACATATCGGATCTGAAACATTAAACTGAATTCGTAGTAAGTTAATATCTCTCTGGAAATTAAATAAAATTTACATAAACTCAAACCTATAACTGAAACGTCGCAGTGTGTGAGAGCTAGGCCTACTAATACATCGCTGCCTTCACTCGTGTAAAATTAACTAATAAATCTTCGTTGCTGGCTACCAAATCTACAACAATGCATGCCCAAACAACGGGTGAATTCCCAGAATTAACTTTTACGTAACCGGGTTCGCTAAATTTGATTAGTATATTAATTAGTTGAAAAATTCCAATACACACAATAGTGCCTGGCGTGCGGTGGCTAACAAGAACAAGTAAGACTACGTCATAAATGTGTTAGCCAATAAAATCTCGTTTGCAATGTCTGTGGCGCCGTTTGAAAATGTGACATTTTTAAAGCTGAATAATTCAAAGATTACAATGTTCAAGGAGCTATTGCTTTGCCTGGCTGCATTTAGTGCCGAAATAATTCGGAAGAATAGGTATTTTCCCTATTGCGGGCCCATTTCACTGCAGGCAATGAGCAACTGCTGTCTTCTTGAGGACACACACATTCTTGGAGGCTAACCTACAGGTCAGTGAACCCGCGAATTCTTCCGGCCTCTACAAATAAGTTAACGGCCAATTGTGAAAGTAGCACAAACTTACATTTGCTGGAATTATAGCTTGTGCCTGGAAGAAAACGCGAATTTTTCATGCCTCTAAATACTATGAACTTTACTATTCAAGCAACACCAACTGTATACAATGTACGAAACTATGCCACGTGCCTTGTCGATGTGTAAAACAAAATAGAAAATGTGCAAGCCTAATTAATAGCAGGAGTTTCATTAGTCCAAAACGGCGGGCGTTGATCACCCAGGAGCACGGCCGTAGAAGAACAGGTCTGGACACTCGCCTGGATATTTGACCCCCTTGTTGTTTGGCTGTAGTTCACCAAGTTACCGAGAATATTGTGTTTTATTGGCGCTGATGTTACGGCGCGGCGGTCGGACTAAACTCCGCCCACTTCCTTTCTGCTAAGATAAACAATTTATCAAAACGTATTTTTCATCAATTTATAAAATACTTTCTTCGCTCACAAATTTAAGAAAACGCTCCAGCAATCTTTATTTACATTATAAATTTAACAATGGAAAAAAGTGGGCGGAGTTCGAGTCCGACCGCCCGAATTACAGCGCTAAAAAGTACGACATTCTCGGTAACGTGACGAACTACAGCCAAACAACAAGGGGGTCAAGCAAAATACATTGTTAGATAGGCGAGTGTCCAGACCTGTTCTTCTACGACTGTGCTCAGGAGCTAGTTTCAAGGAAGTGTGAGGAATTATTTAATTTATTACACTTAAATACGTAATGAATGTACTTACCTGTGTTCACGATCGCCAACAATAGCCAAGTTGGAAGACAAAAATGCCGACGGTGTCGCGCACATTGTTGACGAATTTCCCGAGCAACGAACAGAGCGACGAATTATTTTATGATGTGATTAAGTATCGTCGGAAAATATATTACAAAATCCCCGTTGATTCAAGTTTCCGGTCAGATGCAGACCACCGAGGAGGACACTAAAACATCGCCATTAGGTATAGTTGATCGAGACAATAATATATAATTACATACACGGCTAAGTGTTAACACATTAAAGCCACATTCGTGAGGACGCGGGTTCAATCCCCGGCATGATGTTTCCTCGTAAAGGTAAGAATGGATTCTACTGATATAAGTGTAAACGAAAGAGGAAGATGCAGAGAGATTGTGGACAGCGCGTAAGTATGTGATTCCCACATTTCTACTACTTCCGCGGTAATATTTCTTTAAAACATGAATGTGATCAGACATTGTAAAACCCTCTTACAGGTTTGCTGGAGATTGGCATTCAGAAGGTCATTTTTTTATATCCTAAGAAGTTGTATTGTTTCGGTCAATTAAGTAAGGAATGTTTCTTTAGTTAAATAATTAGCTAAAACCGTATTATTGCCCCTCTTTGATAGTTAAATTAACACGGTATAGGTCGTTTAGGATAAAGTGAACACTAAAAATTTAACCTTCGTAAGACATCATATTCATTAGCTATTGCTTTTCTCCTTGTACGGATGGCAGCGAAATTACGCAGAACAATTCCGTGTATTTTCGTATTTAAATACAACAATACTAAAATAAAATCAACCGAAATTGACATAATTGTATTTTATATAATAAATTAACTTTTTTTTATCAAACTATATAGGGTCTTACCGACTGCACACTTTATCTTACACGCACAAACATCAAGTATGGTGTCCAGAGAGGTTATACATTTCTCGTCGTCTGCCGTTACGCACGGGAATATAGGCTACGAAATGGCTGAAAGTAGAATTTTAGCAGGGCTTTTTTTTTTTTTTGAGTGCTCGCTTTAATGTCTCACAATGTGCTCGCATTTAATGTCAATTATTTTTTAAAACGTAAATGGGAGCAGATATCATAAAATCGCTTCGTATCGTTGTTATGACTGATTTAAACTGCATACTCTAATTTTGTCGATTCAGAAGACTGCTAAATAGTTGCTAATTAGTTAATTAACGAAATTTCCTTTTAATTGATAAATTAACTATAGGCCTACTCATCAAACAGTTTGTCTCGAACAATTACATTGCACAGTAAAACCAATTTACGACAAAGTTACGAAGCAATTTTACGATATTGACTCTCGTGTGGATTTAAAAAAATAATTCTCTCGAAAGTCGAGAAACTCGGGCCCAAGTCCTTAAGTGCACATGTATTCTTGAAGGCTAGCCTATAGGTCAATGAACCCGCGAAATATTCCGGTCTCTACTTATGGCTAGAGATGATGGTTTTGTTTCAACATACCCTTGAAAACACTGTAGTCACTTGCAACACATATAGCTGGGTTATATACGTCTGACACAAGATAGCTGTCTGCAGATCAATAACAACACCAGCTATTACAATAGCGTGATTCTTATTGGCTCTGTCAAATAGGGAAACAACTCTACGTACAAGCGAGAGCCAGTAAGCTGAACGTACTTTGGAACCCAGCAAACAGTCAAGTTTTCCCGCGATAAATCATCATTAGGGCCACGAAAATTTCGCGAAAAGAATTTTGCCTCACTGTGTTTCAGTGACTCACGTGCACGTCTGCTGTTGTGCTTCGTGGTTATTGGCAGCGTATTTATGTGATGTGACGTCTCTCATTTGACTGTACCAATCACAATAAGGTTTATACGACACCACATGTCTGTGATTTGCAGTTATAACTAATAGAGCTGAAACATCCATTCACTGACCATTAATTCGAACTGCAGATGTACACGTGAGTCATTGAAACACAGTGAGGCAAAATTCTTTTCGCGAAAACTTCATGCCTCTAACCATCATCTATACTTATGGGTAGAGACATGAACTTTTCGCGAAAAGAAATTTGCCTCACTTTGTGTCAGTGACTTGTGTGCACGTCTGCAGACTTGCTTCACGGTCAGAGATGGGATGTTTTGACATTTGTGTGTCGTGGGGTTTTACACGCAAATCACAGACGTGTGGTGTTACAGTAACCTTATTGTGATTGGTACAGTCAAATGAGAAACGTCACAGTTCAAAGGCACGCTGCCAATATCTATGAAGCAGAACTGCAGACATGCACATAAGGCACTGGAACAAAGTGGGGCAAAATTCTTTTCGCGAAAAACAGGTGTCCCTACTTATGGGTCATCGGAACCTAATCTTTCTAGCACATTTACTGTTGTTTACTCCTGCCCCAGTTGTGTTAGCCACTGGTCAGAGTCTTCGAGTCGTTTCCCAATCTTTGTAGCAAAGCTGTTCAACTTGTTAAAAAGTTGAAGGGACATTATCAACGTTCAATCCCAGGTTTCGAACCCAGGATCTCTCTCGCCGTAGACAGGCGCCTAGCCGACTGCGCTACGGTGGCCGGCCATGTACACTGAGATCCTGCCAGAAGGCGGAAACCATGGAGTGGAATTAATTTCACTTGTAAATTCTGTAAGAGTATTAGGTTCAAATTGATGTGCAACGCACTTTTAAGGCCTCACTCGTAAGTTTTGCAATGGTTTCGAGAAAAAAAATTATTAACGCAAATTAATGCATATATCAGAAATTCATTCTTACAGTTTTGACTTCTTACATCATTGATCGTACCGTGTCTGAGTTTTTCTGTTACAATTCACCAAACTGATTTTCAGATTTTTGCCCTTGATGATCACATATATTGATGTCAAAATAAGCCAGAATGAAGTAAAATAATTTTTTTGCTAGAAAACGGTACATTATTAAAAAAAACTGTGACAAAATTGTGTATCGTATGACTGTACACAGTCTCAAATTTTTTCAAATCACGAGTTATTTGCAATAGTTTGAAATAAATGAAAGATCATATCCTTAGTGTTGGAAAGCCGAAGAACTCTTGATCTATTCGACCTGACAATGACGGGCGGGAAAAAAACCGTGTAAGACAAGCGCTCGGTCCATGACTTAAAAAAAAAATTAACTCGAAGTACTGTTTGAAGTCCTGATGCTCGATGCTTACTGGCTGAATATCTGTTGTTACGTACTGAAGTGGATATACGATAATGCAATATCACGTCCCAGGAATCTAATATGAGACTAATAAAAAATTTCCCATAAGGAATTGGTCAACAATAAATATACTTCACCTGATAATAGGGTAGATGTCAGCTTCCGAAACGTCGTGAAAAGTCGGACTTTAGAAATCTACTGTGTTCCTTTGTGCCTTCATCGTTGTGTCGTCTAGTCTGTTGTTTGTGACGTCGTCGTTGTTATTCTGTCTTGCGTACAGTATTGTCTTCGTTCCAGTATTGTCTGTGCTGTCTTAATTGTCCAAACTAGGCTTGTTTTCACATTTTTTTTGTTTGTTTTTTCCTAGTCTCGTATTAGATCTCCGGGACGACATAACATTGCAATGGCGTACGTCCACAACAGTACAGTACATTATTCTGTCCCATTGCAAGAAACATTCAATTATCTGTTGTTATATGTCATTCGGAATAAAGCAAGCACTAAAAATTTAACTTTTGAAAAGAATCACTAGCCTTTACTGCATACAATTCAGCGTAAACTATAATATGGTTTCCTTTAATACTCGTATGCCTGGCAGCGCATCTACGCGATGTATTTCCGTGTGTTTTCCTGTTTAAATACAACAATACAGAAACAGAATTATCAAAAATCGACAGAATTGTATCTTACATAAATAAAAATTTCTTATTGAAATTGTTTTGTTGAACTTATGATAAATGAAATTCTTCTATTTAATGCTCATCGTTGTATTACTTGCTTTTTTAACTGCGTTAAAACTTCGTACAAAGTATTGAAAACATACGCACGTAATGCAAACAACAAGACATTGCTACTAATAATAATAAACAATGGTACCAACATAAATGTTTTCTCTCTGCTGCGCGGCATTCAAAGTCTAGCGGAACGCATAGAAGTTTTAGTTTCACATCACTGCATGTTGCTGCTACATGGCGGCAGCACTACAAATTAAGTCCTGAACAGAAATGTATATCGATTCATACTGGCTGCACAATTTATCTTACACATGCAAACAACAATTGACGTGTCCGCAGAGGTTAAACATTTCCCGTCGTTAGCCATTACACGCGGAAATATACGAATTGGTTGGAAATATATAGCATTAGCAGGGCTTTTTGAGAGCTTACTTAATCCCGAACCGCCTATATTCTAGTCGCGTAAATGTGGTTTGGACGCACGAGAGCCGCTTGGATGTGTGTCGTAGGCGCGGTGTGTCGGCTGTGCCAGCGAAAGGACCTGGCGATGAACCTGCACCGACTATGCAGGTGCAAGTATCTGGTGCACAAGTCCTGCCTGGAGGCCAGGCTTATGGACACCGACAAGGAGGTGTGCAACATATGCCATGATACCTACCATCTGACGTGGAAGCCACGGTACAGTCTGCCCTATGGACTCTGGCTGTGGCTGCTAAACCGAGCCGACAAGACCCAGGTATGCTATCCCCTCCCGTCGTGGATGTATAGTTAGTCCACTGTAACGTGAGCACTATTGAAGACTACCATGTCGAGAATAATCGGGGACCTGATTTATAAACCATGCTAACTCCAAAATTTAAGAAATACCAATAACAAGTAATATATTTTTCGTGTGCATATGTTACTATTTAAAATACAATATTTTTACTCCTATTAGTATCATATTTCAGATAGGAATAAATGCACAGAGTAAAGAAATTAACGTTTTTGCTAATTCTTAAATTTTGGAGTTAGCATGGGTTGGAATTCAGGTCCCCAATTGAATGATATTATGCAGAAGGCATCCAAGCCACAAACGTAACGAACACACTAGAAACAAGCTCCTACATTATTATACATCAAAACTTCAGTAGATAAACCAACAAAGCCGAGCAGAGGTAGGGTATTTGAAAATGAGAATATATTTACAAAATAACAAAAAACTATTTGAGTAACAATCGCTTATTTTCTACTTTATCAAATGTGAGATGGTCTCTTTCTATTTAACACCTTTCAGTTATGAAATAATATTATTAATTTATTTTTCCCTCAGCCGTTAAATTTTTAGTGCAGTACTTACTGTACCCGGCAGACGTCTGTGCACGTCTGTGCGGGGGGGGGGGGGAAGCGGGGTAAGCCCTATGCACAACAGAAAACTTTATCATTTGACTTAACGGTAGCTTTCAATACATTGCATCTTATGAGGTCGTACACAATGGCGCCGCCTAACGTAAAATCAAGCAGTCTTGACTTATCGTTTTCGATTAACTGACAATCTGAGAATAGCTGATTATGTATGTAAGTGACATGTATGGCTTAAATGTATTCGAGAAAACTTGCGAATAGAATTTGAGAAGTATTTATATATGAACCGTAAGTTTCGTAACTAGATGGCGTTGCTTTTGTTCTGCAAAATATTATCATAAATGGAAAATATATTTTTAAGAAATCCTTGGATTATTTTTTTATATCTTCATGATACTCGTTTATGGCGAATACATAATGATACATATCACAACTCTTTTGCTTCAAAAAATTAATTATAAAATAGTTTTTCAACTGTCACTACTTTAACTTTACGTTTGTAATGTGTGTAGACAAAATACTTAAAGTAACGGAAACGTAAATGCAAGTGTTAAAAGTAATCAATTGCGTGTAGGAAGGGGGATGAGATGCGCGCGCAGGTCTGGCCGCGCTGTCGGCTGTTTCACAAACATCAGCTACTACAAGAGTATTTGGTGTTACTGGAACCCAACTACCGAATGTTTTTAGATCTGTGCTTATTCAGCCGGACCGTTCTGTTGTCGCTCTGCTTCAAACCTGTCCGTGACGAGCTACAACGTTCAGAGCAGGGGAGGGGACTCACGTGCACAGACATGTGCCGGTTACTGTAGGTTACTTTGTTTACATTAAGAAGCGGCAGGAAACTGCTAGTTTTCTCAAAGGAAAAAAGTTACTATAGTTTCGAAAGTGCTCGCTTTATCCCGATCCACTTATAGTATAGCTGTAACTACTTCATAAAGCATTGCGAGTTAGTATTTACGGCGAATCATACGAATAAAAACATTTAAAACTCTTGAAAGTAAAGCCACGCTCGGTAATTTAACAACGATAATAAAAAATTATCCAAAGTACCATAACTATCATATCGATGAAATACTTCATGGTTTTTCACAAATATATCATAATAATTTGCACATAATTTTCTGGTAGCAAGCCGAAATAAAATATATATTATTGTTTGTGTGTGTCTATATATACATGCATACATATCTATATGTGTATATATAAAACTGTCGAACAGTGCATTATTTTACACATTGCCTACATAGGATTGTGCATCGTATGACTACTATTAGTCTTGCATTTATTCAAAGCAGGTAGGCCTACTGATTACCTAAGAGCCAATATCACAAATTATGTAAAAATTTTCCTGGTTAAATTTCAGTAGGATTAATTTTAAAACGCCAATGGCGTGATGTAAAGGTGATGCAAGGTAAGTTGTGTTATGTCTCAACTGTACTTGCCTCTCAGGCATAGTAGTACAGCGGACTTCTCAACACGTGTACAATGTGCCTCGAAGCTAGTTCGTGATTGGTCGCTTACCGTTAGTTTTGTAACCTTGCTTATTGTACTTATTGGTTCCTGCCGCGTATACCGAGACTATACAGTACAGCAGTGAGCAAACATCAGTTTGCCTTGCAACTGTTTACCACACAACATAGTAAAACATGACAGCTGAGTCCTTGCTAATTGCTTCATGTTGCACGTAGCACATTATACACAAAAATTTAAAGCGTAGCTACTAAACGAATATATATATATATATATATATATATATATATATATATATATATATATATATATATATATATATATATATTTTTTTTTTTAAATTTTAAGATCATGATTATTTGTCACAGTGTAGTATACTAAAGTATATTACATTTCACTGCTTATTTTCACTTTTACGTGTGGAGTAAAATAAACTTTCATATATATACGTAAAGGTGTTGTGTTGACTCTACTGGAACTGACGTACTAAAAAAACTTACGTTTAACAGCCATTTAGTATAGAATTCAGATGTGAAATTTATTAATAATTTTTAACCAAAATGAACCTAAACATGACTACACAAAAATAACATGTTAACTTAGAGAGGTATGGTTTGTGAATTTAGGGAAAGAAACAATACTACAATCAATATACCGTGCCATATACAACAGAAAGCA
>PNEQ01034822.1:0-11128 GCA_003012365.1 Medauroidea extradentata | reverse complement strand
TCACAGCCCATAAATATATATATTCTGTGGTTTCCTCTATCTCCTACCCATCACATCTGAATACATCTCTACTCACCACTGTTTTCCTATCTGTCATTCTGCAACTTGTTCCTTCCACCCATCTACCTTAAACTTGTTATTGGAAGTCAGATGTATTAAAAAATTTACAGGAGGCTATGGTTTGGATTTGTATTTTCACTTTGATAGGTATAATGTTAGTAGTGTATCTTCACCGTACATGATAAGTTGTTGTCTGACAGTACATTACACATTTAAGGGCACAGTCTACCACAAATTTCATCAAATTTTTTATTTGTAACAGATATCTTTTTCTTATTTTAGTCACAAAATGTGACTAAATTTAGCTCTTATGAAATTTTTTTATCTCTCATAGTTTTCGCGTAATGGCTTGTTAAAGTCATATTTTGCATGTTTCCATTTTAACGACTACACTAAAACCAACTGATATACCAAACTCAAAAAAAAAAATCAGAGTGGATAAATACATTGCAGGTTACAATGTCACGCTCATAAAAATAAAGAATAAAAATTATTTGAATTAAAAAAAATGCTGAAACTGAAAATAAAAATTTAGTAATTTTTTTTTAAATACAAATAATTTTTATTTTTTAATTTTATCAGCATGTAATTGTAGCCTGTAATGTCTTTATCCACTGTGATTTTTTGAGTATGGTATATCAGTTGGTTTTAGTGTAGTCGTTAAAATGGAAACATGCAAAATATGACTTTAACAAGCCATTACGCGAAAACTATGAGAGATAAACAATTTTGGCCACATTTTGTGTCTAAAATGAGAAAAAAAATATCTGGTAGGCCTAGAAATAAAAAATAAACTGATGATGAAAATTGCGGTAGACTGCGCCCTTAAGTAAATGTCGCTAAAGAAAGTATTATATGGGAAAAGGTAGGCATACAGGATTGGTAGTTTATTTTTACTAGTATTATTTTTTTCTAATTTTTTATATTGACCTCAAGATTTCTGTAATTGTTTGATTTAACACAATATGAAGATATATATGTTATGAAAATGGTAGGTATAAGCTTTATAAAACTGTACACAGTAGTAGATTTCTTCAGTGTTGATATAAATTTGGTTTTCAGGTGGAAATATGCCTTCAACTCTGGCCAATGTGCTCAATGATATAAAGCCCCAAAATAAGTTGTGTACCGTAGATGCATGTAAGATAAAAAATACACAGTCAAAGTATGAACACTGTCCCATTCTTTCAGAAACTGTGTAAATGTATAATGTCAAACTATGTACTTATTCACCTAATAATACAACTAGTGGTTAACAATAACCTAAGCTTGCTTTCAGGGCCTGTACGTTGTAGGTTCGCAGAGTTGTGTGGGAATGTAAATGCTTTTCTAATGAAACTATCACATGAACATTACAGAGGTAGGCTTAATCAGAATCACCACAAAAATGTATACTGTAAGTGTTGTCAAACCATACAGACAGACAGTAGTAGGTAATTCTTAATGTTTCTCTATTATTATTTCTGTATGAAATATACAGTATATTAAGAGCTAAGACAGTTTAATTATTTCTTTTCAGCAAAAGCAGTTTGAATTCCAACTTAAACACAAAAATTCTTTAAAAAAAAAAACCAAGAAAAACTCATAAAAATATATAGTGATACTCCAAACTGTTTGTACATTCTATAATCACATATTAATCAATAGGCCTACATTCTTACTTACATATAGGCCTATGTTAAGATTGAAATACAATAGTTTTCCACATAAAACGTTTTAAGTGTAGTATACAATTTTTTCTCAAATGAATGTATCAATGAAAGATTTCTCAAGAACAACACAGTATTCGTGATTATAGTTCTGCAAAATACTGTCGAATATAAGCCCTGATATTTTTACTGTAGCAACCTTTACATCCATGCAAAACCTACGCAGAAGAATAAACGAGAGTACAACGTACAGGTCCCACAAGCAGGTTAGGTTATGATACACTAGTCAAATTATTTGACTTTTCAATGTAGGCTTACGACATTATACACTCATACATGTACTGAAACAATTTAACAGTTTTCATACCTCAACTGCATGCGATTTATCCTTTATATTTGCATCAACTGGTCATCAAACACGTTTTTAGGGCTGTGTACCATGAATCGTACACAGCTCGACGCGAGGCGTTTTCACCCTTTTAAATCAGTGTTCTTTCGTTGCCGAAGAATTCCACTACAGCACACAGTTTTACAATGCTTCCATCTGCCATTTTCACAAATTGTGAGTCCGTATAACGTATAAATCTAACGACTTCAATAACACTATGGACCGCCATTACTCGCTACTTCACTTGAACGAAACTGTGACGTACGTATTTAACCTCCAGCCAACTACATAACCCTTGCTTCATCTGCCTGTTAAGATAGCCACAAGTTAAAGTGTCAGTCACACATTAGCCAGAGGTGGTAAAACCAAATTTTCGATTTAACCTCCAGCTAAGACTGACTTGAAGTTTAGCCGAAGGTGGTAAAACCGGCCCTTAGTGAGTGTTGTCTGACAGTATTATAGAGCCATTTGAAAGTAATTATAATTCTACTCTAACCCTTGCACCTAAAAAATACGGCACCTGGTGCTTCTGTGTCAATCTGAGCCAGGTGAATTATATTACTAAATCTTCAGCCCCACCAGCAATTAACATAAATAATTAACTTAGTTTACTTGGGTCTGCTAAGGTTATGTCCTAATTCGACTTAAGATCCGGTAATTGGCAAGTACCAATAGTGACAGCTGACCATCCAAAGACCGTTCTCACCTTTCTGGATGGTAACAGGTACCAGTCCTGCGCCTTGCCCTTCGGCCTGAAATGCGCACCGGCCACCTTCCAGGCCATGATGGTACATGTCTTGGACGGTTACATTGGGAAGTTCGCCACTGTGTACCTGTAATACGTAGTCGTGTGGTCAACACCAAAACCTAGAACTGGAACGTTTTGCAGTTGCTAGCCTCATTTGTGCCAACCATAAATGCCCCATTGGTAAAATCGAACTTAATTTCTTAAAGCATGTAGTAAACGAGCATGGTAATAGCCCCAGTGAGGAACAGTTACGCCTTATCGACGAGTGGCCAATACCGGTGACGAGTAAACAACTAAGGAAATTCTTTGGACATATAAATTGGCTCTGTCACTACGTACAACATTTCGCAACAAAATAACACTGCTTACCAAACTGCTTTCGACACAACTAAAGTACTGTAGGACGGACGCCACAGAATGGGCTTTTGAACAGATCAAGACACATTATCGTGCATGCGCACAGCTCTCATGTTTTCACTCCACACATCACCTGTTTATCCAAACCGATGCAGGCCAGGATGGCATTGGCGCGGTCGTGTACCAGTTCGTTGACGACAGGGAACGATGCATCATTGTATATGACAGTGTGAAGCTGGGACCTGTGGAGCTTAAATATCACATGAACGAGCGCGAGTGTTCGGCGAACATTTGAGCCTTCAAGCAGTGCCATCCTTACCTGGGGTACCAGTGCTCCACATTACATACCAATAATTGCAGCCTTGTATGGTTATACCAGATGCAAGAATACTGGAATGAACTTACCAGGGAATCCATGCTCATACAGGGGTTAGATTTCGTTGCAGAACATGTCCCGGGCATGGAGAACGAGATGGCGGATGCACTTTCACGTTCACTAGGTCCTGAGGTGTGCACGCACGACCCGGACGACTGGGAGACCATGTTACCACCCAGGAACATCGTGAGCTTCGACGACAAAGCACCACCCCCTCGACTCAATCAGCTGAGCATACAGGCCATAACCGACCCACAACTTACCGCACAACAACTCAGCGCACAAGTGCACACAGTGCAAAACACAGACATGGACACACAGTGACACATGCAGGAGAGCAACGAACAGGTCGTGCCTACAACAACAACAATAACCTACTGAAGTATTCGATACAGTAGCCTTAAATCTGATGGGTCCCTACCCCGCAATGCCCAAGACAAACGATTCATAATCGTTGTCAAGGACGTGTTCTCCCGGTGGGTAGAAGCGTACACAGTGAGCTGTGCACGCACGCACGTCATCGCAAAGGTTTTGGAAACTGAGTTCTTCTCGAGTTGGGGTTCCCAGAGTACTCCTAACCGACAAAGGCACACAATTCACAGGACACAGCTGGCAGAGCCTGTGCGTAAAGTGGAAAGTGGAACAATTCACCATAGCCTTCTACCACCCTAAGGCCAACCCAAATGAACGTAGGAACCAGGAACTGAAAATCCAAAGGCGAATGCACGTTGGAGATGACCATAAAACCTGGCTTCAGCACATACCCGCTGCCTTATTCTGCCTCAGAACATGGACAAATGAGGAGACTGGAAAGACATCAACAGAAGTACTCCAGGGGAGGAACCTGGCGCGACAGGGAGAACTAAGCTGCCCGAGGGTCGAGCAGGAATCTGCGGAGGACTTCACACAAAAACAACAGCACATGCGTGCAGAAGTCCGCGAAAACCAAAATCGCTAATTCCCGAGATACACGCAAGCCACTAGCCATCAGCTCAGGGACGTGCACCCAAGTGACGAAGTTAAAGCCAGAGAACATCTACAGTCAGCGCCACACAAAAATTTCTACACTGGTCTAACTGCCAAGTGGAGTGACCCACACCCAGCCGTAACCAAGCTTGGGTGCAGCGTGTACATCACATGCATGGGCATGCGACGTACATGCAAGGTGCACTGCGATGAGCTCAGGCTCATAGGGAATGACACAGATGCACAGTCAAAGTCAGCAGGGGACGGGGAGAGTGTGAGACAACAGCTGTTAAAGCCAGAGCCCGAATTACAGGTATCGAGAGCACAGAACGCAGTGGAGGCGTTAAGTCAGCAGCCACCAGAACCACCTACGGTCACGATCCCGGGTGTGGTGCTGTTGGCCGGGCCTGGTGTCAGAAGAAAACTGCTCCAAAGGAGGGGACGTTTGTCATCAGAAGTAAGTAGCAGTTTTCGTGCCGACTGAAGAGGTAAGGGTACACTTTCCAGTACCACATCAGACATGTACACTGGTGCAGCAACCCAGTGTAACCATGCCAGAAGCCTGGCAAACGGAAGAATCCCCGATTTAAACAAACTCTTAATAATTGTTAAACCTTCATGAAGGCTATATTTTTAAGGGTTAAATTAAATGAAATGATTATAATTTGCCAATAAACTATCCACTTCCTGTTCTAGAACATTCTACAGCCCTGGACTAGGATCAGGCCTGACAATGTGAAAGCTGCCCTTTTCCCGTAAGGAACATTTGGCAGCAAAGTTAATAACAATTATAAAAAAAAAAAAAACATTTATCTATCATTAAGCTAAGCAAGGTATTATTAAATTCATATCAAGTGTAAATGAACAAACATCCACCATCAACAAGTTGCACTCACGTATTATTTTGTAACTACCAATTATAGTGTCTGTGTTAATTCCAAGAGCCAAGTGTATTATTTTTATTTTTCAGCAGCATTTAATTGCCGGAAATGCTTTCAGAAGCATATAATCACGTTTTGTAACAACATGTTAACGCAGACCATTTCGCATCTCCTGTACTGAAGCCCATTGTGCACACCGTGCAACCCATTTGGAACAGGCAAGGCGGCAGCACTGCCTCCACATATCGGAACACACCCGACCTCGTGGACCCAAGAGGCGGCAGTGTCCAGGCACCACCCCTGTGATGCCGGTTAGTGTCAGTGTAAGCGCTGATAAATCATGTGCACCATCCATAGGTGGGAAAGTGCCACGTTTCCTAAGTCCGCCATGGTAACACTTTTACAGCGTGTCACGTGCTCCAACAACATCAGAGTGAAAAAGGAAACATGGGTTATACCTACGCATGGTGGTTCAATTCCGAGGCCAGAGGTAACCTTAAATTCATTTTAAATTCTGTTGTAATGTTTTGTCGGGCTTAACCGTTAAATACGTAGAAGCACCCCTGTGCCTCGGACATGTATTTGACTCGCCTACAAGGCGAGCTTGACCACGTGGTGTAATGCAATTTATTATTAAAGAAAATTAAATTGTTATTCTATTCTAAAGTGATGTCAGTGTTTTGTTGTGCTTTCTAAATTTATCTAGAGCTCAGGGGCATCATTTGGGGCTACAGGGAGGGGCAAATGCCCCCCCTGGATTTAGAATTTTATGTGTATAAATATATTTTTGTATTTTTATATGTAAATAATGCTAACTTAAGGACATAAAACTGAAGTTGTATTATTAAAGTATTTAATTTATACACGCTTAATTAATTAAAAAAACGCAACAAGGTCACTGTCGCCAAAAAAACAAAATCTTGCCCCACCCCCCTAGAAAAACCTGAAATGACGCCACTGCTAGAGCTGAAAGTTACTTGGTCACAAAACAATACGGCATAATACAAAAGTCACTTAAAAACTTAAACATTTGTAATATTTAAATATAAACAGTCTTCGAAGATGTTTGGGACATTAAACAGCAAGCATACTAATTTAAATTTTAATGACTCTTTATTCTGTGTTTTAAAAGTGCATTTTGAGTTTTGACTTATGTTTGGCGCGAACCTTCTTTCGACGCAGGAAGCATACCAAGCATTCGGCAGTTGCTAATAAACACGTTCGAAGGCGGTCGGCTTCATGTCGCTCAGGCACCATCTCATCTTTGGTCATTCTTTTAGTGTTTCAATAGCATCTTTATTTGTCTGGAACATTTTCTCGTAATTAACTTCTGTGCCGGAGGGACCCCTTCACCCCTGAAACTCATTGCATCCAGGGGCTTCAGTATTCAGTTTATCTTTCTAGCCCACGTGGCTAGCTTTTCACATGCAGCTTCGCTCACCGAACAGGCTAGGTCTGGATCTGCTTTCGTCGCCGCCATTTGAGTGTATACTGTTTGGATTACGGAGACATTCCAATAAAGATACACACCTGTAAATAATGTGGTCTTTATTGGCTTGCCACTTCACGGCCTTAAGGTGCCGGGGTCCTCAAAACCCGCAGATCTATTTAAGTGTGTTGTGTATTCTCAGCATGGGTGTCCAGGTGCCAAATATACCTGGCGAGTGATTTGTTGTGTGCATAGAGGCATGGGGAACGCCTAAAGAGTCCCCTGCGAAACACAACATCAAGCAGGTGGGAATTTTTTAACGCCATGATCATCGGCCGCACGACCTAGCTCACCAAGGTGCTCGTCCCTTACACCAAACGAGCTGGCGCTACCGAGCAACCTGTCCTCGCACGCCATTGCCGTGCAGGAAAAATTCTAATACTCTCTTTACCAGAATATTGCCAGTCTATTTTACCCTCACAGTAACTCTCGCTCCCGTCTACTTTCGCTCAACATAGGGCAATAGTAAAGGATATATTTGCACATCAAGATCAGTGTGCAACACGCTTTATGTGTCGGGGTTCCGTGCGCCGGAAACTCACGTTTTCGCCACTGTGTGTGGGAAGGACAGAGTGTGCAGACAGTCAGCCATCTTGGTATAGCATTCCTGCGCTCACCACCCACACCCCCGCCCAGCAAGGGAATGGTTGCACATGCACCAAGGACAGCTCTTCCTCACCTGAGGATATCGATCGCCGAGGTTACTCCCCTCCCGCGACATGCGAAGGGAGTCTTCCGCGGTGAGGCATGTAACCTCACAGGAACAACTATCATCCATGCCGCACGCGTACGCGCTCCCGCGTTATGGCCTACTATCTCAGGTACAGTGCCATTGGACACGTGTGCAGTGAATGTTACGAGCTGGTACCAGAACAACAGGTATGCTACAGTAGCCACACAAAATCACTGCTACTGCCCTGGCATCCCTAGTGCAGCTTCTGCGACAACCGCGACTTCCCGTCGCGAGCTGCGTCCGATGGCGTTCCCACACGGACATTTCCACAATGTGGATTGAAGCGAGAAACGGAGGAATGGGCTGCTCCAGGCGCAGCCACATACCTGTGCGCCCCACGCTTACAACCTAAATCTGAGAACAATGCCCACAACAAGCTTAAGAGTGATGTGTGTGACATCTTAGTGTGTCTCCACCCGGGACAGTGCACTGTGCCGTGCGTATTGTGCACTGCGCAGTACCATGAGGGATGCTTGTCAGCCGCCGAAGCGATATGTGCGCACATGGGACACTACAAGTGTGACAGGTGCAAAACAACAGTAGGTAACATGAGTCCTACACTTGTGCAACCGCATATCATCCCGATAAATGCCATGCCCCCTGCCACAGCAAAGTTCCAGGCACTAGAGGGCCACCCAGCCACAAGGACTGCTACAGGTGAGGGCAGATGCCCACACTGTCATGCGACAACAATATCAGTCCTGTGGTGCAAGTACTGCGAGCAGGCTGCGCACATGGAGTGCCTCGTCACGGAGGAGCGACGGATGGACGTTGGAACTGACTACCTCTGCATCGGCTGTGTTGCAGTCACACGCCAATCACTCGGACAGCTAGTGGACTTCCAGAAATTGTCAACAGAACCTCTCAGCCCAGTGCCGTGCAGCAATCCACAGACAACAGAAATGGTCGTCCAGAATGTCTCCGTGCCACCTGAGTTAGCGAGCACCCCAAGCGCCTACACCCGGCGCACATCACCAGATCTGGTACGGCAAGCCTGCCGGTAATGTCAACACCTCGACAGTTCTAAACCCTACCATCCTTCGCTGAACTCGCGAGTGAGGACCAAGAAGCTTTCCTAGAAGACTGCATGAACCGATTGCGCCACTACAGCGTGAGTGAGGAAAAGTGGACACAATGCGTAGGGAAACATCAGATGGGCCAAGCAGGCAAGTGGAGGGCCGGTATGACCGGGTATGGGATGCCCTGGGCCGAGTTTTGCGGGTTGTTTGTGTTGTGCTATGGAGAGGCAATTAAGTCGCTGCAGGTGCAGAGCCGCCTGGCGCTCGATTCACAAGGGGACAAACCGCTAGCCGCAGTTGTGTTACGCAAGTACCATGTGCTGCGCAAGTACCAACCACATCTCAATGCGCGACAAGTGCTCACGGCAATCACATAGTCGTCGCACCCAGAGTTTCGTGTGGCACTCGATCCTTGTCAGTGTAAACAACCTCCTTTGTTACGCTCTTGTAGACACAGCAGCTTCACATAGTTTCATCCGACCAGAAATTGCACACCCCGGAGAAATCACAGGAGTCAATCAACCTATTCGACTCGTGGCCGATAGCACAAACTGCCAAGCGTTAGGCCAAGCTACCATTGTCGTACATATCAGAGAGGTAGAGACCATAATAACAGCATTCATGATCGCCTCCGATCTCAGGGAAGATGCCATATTGGCTTACTCTGACTCACGAAACAAAACACAGTGGTCGAACCCGCGGCGGGGCGCATACACTTCGGCACGATAGAGTGCAGAGCAGTGTACAGTACAGATGCGAACTCAAGCGACCGTACGCACACAGTTAAGTTAGAGGACATTTCCAACGACATGCCCCTAGCATTCGAAGCTGCTTTCCAGAGAGTCTTAGACGAGAGGCATGAGGTATTCGCCGCTAACGACACACTGAAGCGCACAGCTGTGATGGAGCACAGGATCGATCTGACTACGCAAAAACCCATCTACACACCCCCTAGTGCCTACCTGCCCTACAAGGTGGAAGTCATTAAAGAACAAATTAAGGAGATGCTTGCGGATGGAGTGATCGAGCTGGCGAATAACCGTTATAACTCTCAGATAACCCTTGCGACCAAGAAAAATGGCACATTATGTTTCTGTGTTGACCTGAGATGCGTGAACCCGGCGACGGAAAACGTAACACCACCGTACATCAGCGCAAAGAGCGCCCTGACCACCATTGGCCGTGCCTAAGTATTATCATCCCTAGACTTTTGAAGTGGTTACTGGCAAGTGCTGGTGCAGCAGGACGACTGGAAGGAAACCGGCTTCATGGCTCCTGATGGAGTTAGTACCAATTCTGCGCCATGATATTCGGTCTGAAAGGAGCGCCCGCCACGTTCTAAGCAATGATGGTACTGGTGCTAGGCAGACTCGCAGGGAAATTCATGCTAGCTTACCTTGACGATGTGTTGATGTGGTCCAACACATGGGAAGAACATCTGATCCACCTGTCGCTTGTCCTTGAGAGGTTGGCGAGCGTTTCCCTGGTTCTTAACTTTCTCTATACTCGTGTTCTGGGACAGTGACCTTCTTCACATCAGTTGTAGACCACAGGAGCTCTGCATATGGCTGCCAATGATGAACGGATCAACTCTTCTCTTCCTGCTCTAATGCAGAACAATGACAAATTCTTTCCGACACAGTTGGAACAGAATGCCAGTACTGTAGAACTGTACTTGGGCTATATGCGATTTGTCGCGACTTACTGCTTTGCATTTGCAAGAGTGCAAATTAACGGTTACACTTTTCACTATGGTTGAACATTCCATGATATGAAACGAACTCAAAGAGGTAGACAGCGGAGATTGCTCATTCTCTTCTGTTACAAGGGTGTATAAAAGTGTAGAGATATGGGAAAGATGGGAGACAAGTGACCATTAGAATGCGAGAGAAGGAGTCTACCGACCAATCATATGAAAGGTTAAACGGGGGGAAAATATATAAGGTGTGATGAAAGGGGAAGGGAAACGAATAAATTGTAAGTACACAGAACTTAATTTAGGTGTTGGTGGGGGATATGTTAAGATGTAAAATGGAAGCATGGTGGGGGAAAATCGTAGGTAAATTGCTAGCTTATTTGGGCTATGGAGAAGGAGACTGTATAAAGGAAAATGTATTCTAATGAGAAGGGTAAGGTGACTTGTGATTGGTTATGGTAAAAGAAAACATGGTATGTGGGGAAAGAGTGCTAGCTTCTTATTGGACAATGGAAATGGAAGTGGGGGAAATCGTACATTAAGTCCCTAGGTAAAAGGAGAAATAATAGAAAGAGTTCTGTTCCAGCTGCCGTAGCGTGCACATCGTGCTCGCTGCCCACCAGTCTACCAGACCTTCTGCTGCTCTACTGTCTCCTGTCTGTGTGCCTGATACGTAACCGTGCCAACGAAAGTACACAGTGCAAGGAGGGTAAATATTGCTTTAGGCCGGGTAGGCACTTAGCCAGTTTAGCCAGTTAATTAAATA
>PNEQ01034820.1:0-15062 GCA_003012365.1 Medauroidea extradentata | reverse complement strand
ACCTATTTTGTGTTCAGAGTACCTGCCATTGTAGTATAGTAAATGCCCGTTTAACCACAACTGTCTTAAAGTCATTAACCCTAAATAACATCTAAATAAACCCACAGAGTAGCTACCATCTGAGTGAAACCCCCCAACCTAATAATAACTTATGAACCCCAATATAATAACGACTTACAGAAAAAATCATTTTGTAACATTATGACACAAAATACAAAACATTCAAGATGGTCACTATCACTCACTCTTAAGGGTGTTCATGTGACAAAAAAGCATAATTTTATATTTGTACAACGTAATTTTAGTTTTAGGCTACAGACGTTACTTTTGACTACATTTTACACTTGTAAAACTTTTTTAGCTCTCATAGTCTTCCCATACTGGCAGGTCAAAGTCAAAATTTATAAGTTACAGGAACATTCTAATAACAAAAGCCAACTGACTTACGATTACAAAATAATTTACACTGGAATTATGTAGTTTGGGTCATATGCTAAAATATTAAAAATCGGACACGCAATTATTTTGCATATTTTTAAAAGTTCTAAAAATAACGATGATTTTTACATATGGCCATTTAAAAAAATACAAAGGGATTTGGGTGTATGGATTTAAATCTTTCAGCATGTCGCCAATACTATCTAATTTCAGTGCAAACTTTGTCATTCGAGTAAGTTAGTTTGTTTTTATTATTAGTATGTTCCCGTAACTTGCAAATTTTGACTTTGACATGCCGCTGTGGGAAGACTATGAGAGCCAAAAAAATTTCGCAAGTGGAAATTGTAGTCACAAGTAACGTCTATAAAACTAACACTATACCGTACAAATACAAAATTATGCGCTTTAGTCACGTGACCGCCCTTCAAGACTTGTTGCATAGTTTTGTAGTGATTTCGAAATTTTTTTATTGCTACCTAATACTCATATCAAAATTTCGCTTCACAGTTTTGACACTAATATGTCATAATTTGCAACTGATTTTTTTTGTTCCAATGTACTGAACTTTTTTTTTTATAGTTTTCGTCACATAAAGTACCAAATTTTTTTTAATAAGTCAAAATAAAGCAAATTTTTATTTGCTGACAATTGGTACATTATTTTTAAAAACGTTTCCTTATTACTTTGCATCGCGTGACTGCACATTGTTCAAATTTTTTTCAAAGCTGTAGGTTAAAAAAGTTTGAGTTAGTGGCACCAAACTGAAAAAAAAACTAAAGGAACAAGCCCATGGCCCGTAAAATTTATTTTTTTTATATTTATGCCAAACACTGTTAAACTTTTGCACATCAGATAACACGTCATCTACCCAAGTAAAAATAATTAGGCATCACAGTTTTTGCATAATCACTATCAAACTCACAAAATGGCCATTGCGGTGTAGCCAAAATAAAAAAAAGAAATAACTAATGCATTCAAAATTACAGGAACTGAAAGTCAGTGAATCAATGCATTTCATGACATGTTTGACGAAAGTTAGTTTTGAAAATTTCAATAGTAGTCAAAAGTCAAAGTTATGCAAAAATGTTCTCATTTTCATCCATTAAAAAATACAAAATTGGATCCCTTTGTGTTTACAAAAGTGTCTTGTTTCTGCAAGTTAATTATTTTTTATTATTTTGGCTGCACCGCAACTGTCATTTTATGACTTTGATAGGTGATTACGCTAAAACTATGGGACCTGATCGTTTTTATTTGGGGAAATGACATGTTAACTTATGTGTAAAAGTTGAACAGTGTTCGGCACAAATATAAAATTTTTGAATTTTTACAGGTCCAACGTCCTTAATACTTCGAACGCGGAAAATACGCATACGGCAGCGGAAGATGACACTCACGGAAGTGGATGGCATGAACCTGGTAGATATGACTTTCGAAATACTGTAGTTGAAACACAACCGCGAACCAACTGTACGTGTAGGAGCCCCTCTTCCGTGGTCGGCACCAAGGGGCCGATATTAAGTTGTTAACGTTGCCGAGGAAGGGAAGGTGTGTAGTTGGAAGATGCTTCATTAGGTTATGACAGGTTTGTGGCTGACCTAGATAGAGGTATTCTTCCTCTCTCCTCTTACCACGACTGCTCTTGCGTCGTGCCGTACCAAGAGGTTACGAAGATAACCTGTAAATAATAATTGTAATTATTAAACTACAGAGTTGTGAATTGCATCTAGATAAGCATTGTAAGAGATGATGGTTTATCACGGGGAAACTTGGCTGTTTTCTGGGTTTGAACACACGTTCAGCTTCTGAAAAGATTACTGGCTTGTATACGGAGCTGTTATCCTATTTGACTGCGCCAATAAGAATCCTGCTATTGTAATATTTGATGCCTTTTATTGGTCTGCAGACAGCTACGTTGTGTCAGAAGTATGTCACCTAATCATACATGTCACAAGAAACTAGTGTTTTCAAGGGTATGTTGGCACAAACAATTGTCGCGATATGCCATCATCTCCAGGGATAGGAAATTTCCCGAAAATATTTGTACATCACTACGTGAGCACCTGCAGCGCTGCTTTATGGTCAGTGATTGGTTGCCGTAACATCCAGCGTCTGGAGGTTAAATCCGCAAATCACAGACGTGATGTGTCGCAGTTATCAGCTTATACTGATTGGCACAGTCTATGAATAACAACTCTGTACAAAAACACTCTGCCAATAACCATGAAAGTGAGCTGCAGGCACGCACGTAAGGCACTGAATCAAAGTGGGGCAAAAATATCTTCGCCGAAAATTCCTGTCCCTAATCATTAGAGACACTGGAAAATCGCGAAAATATTTAACATAGTCTCCAATAGACTGTAGTATCTCAATCGTAACACGTGTAAACAGTTTTCTGGCAAATCACACACGTTCTGTGTTAAAACGGTACAGTTCTAACTGGGTCTGTTGAAGAGGGACACAGTGCTTCATATAACCAATAACCAATATAGGTGCAAAAACTTCAGTGTTATACATAGCATGTTGGAGCCTAGCAAATAACCAACTTTTCCCGCGATTTGCCAGTGTCTCTACTAATCATCTCTAAATGGGATAATATTGTTAGAGACCCGGAAATCTCGCGGGTTCAACTACATCAGGCTGGACTCCACAATCCTATGTCAACACTGTCTTCAACTGATGTTTTGCTTCACATTAGTGTCAACTAACACTTTGCTGATGCGCAGGAAACGTACACAAACACTCTGCAGATGACGCCAGATTGTTGGAACCCAGTAAACTGTGCGCGTACGCAGCACACACGGGCCAGGTAGTACACTGCTAAGTGGACACAATTAATTGATTTGATGTAACATGAACACTACGGCTGGCAGTCACAGATGCAGCGGTGTGTGACGCATCTTTGATATCACATGTTCAACGTTTGGTCACCAATTTTAACGTGTTTCCCGATTGCTACCTCAAGTATCGTACATCAAATTTCTTGTCTCAGTGTCAGCTATCTCGCGACTGGATGTTTATATATATATATATACACACACATACACACACACATACACAGGCTCGTTCAGGGTGAAGTACAAATCTTCTCTGTTCCAGCACCAGCAAAAGCAAAAGTTCTCTTCAGTAAATTAAATTCTCCTTTTTTCCCCTCTTTTTTTTTTGTTATTAACTAGATATATTGAAATCGTTAGTATATAGGCCCAAACTGACGGTAATAATTGTTGAATGTCATGTTAAATCTTTGTTATTAATATCTATGCCATTGAATACAAATAATGTACAAATTGTAAAACAGCCTTGGGCTGAACTTCGTCACTAATAAATAAATATATAACATATCGTTAAACATTGGCAAGACTGAAAATAAATTTCTATCAAAGCAGTACACCAACTTCCCAGGTCGTTCTGAGGAAATCCATGGATCAAGTTAGTATTTATATTGAAAATAACATTGTTAGGTGTAAGTTTAATGAAACAGCTTAGCCAACGCAGAAAAAGATAAAATAAAATCTCCACGTCCTCCGGCAGCACATTCCCTCGTTCTTCCTTCAGCCCATCCGTCGTATTTCTTTCCCTCACAGCTTATTTAATTTGTTTACTAGCACGTTATGTGTTTTTTTTTTTTTTCACTTCTCCGACACAGCTGGTCTCGGGACATCTTCGCGTTTTTTTTTTCCTTCACCGAGCAACTCTATAACTCGACCGATGTGGCCGGTTTTTCCCACGGCGTTAACCGGGCATTATGGGACCCGTGCCGGACCGTTACGTGGTTGACACGAGAAAACTCCCGCGTCCTACCTCGACGCGTTATAACGGCGATGGCTTGTTCGACGGAAGAGTTCCTACGCGACCTTTGGCGCTAAGGCGTTCGTTCCGAGTGGCAGAGATGCTCGACCGGTTGTGGTCCATACCCAACCCCCCACCCCGCAAGATTCTTGAGTCGACGGTCGAATTTCTGGGCTGTCGTGGTCGTGGTACGCCTGCCTCCAATCTGGACGTCCCGATGTATCTAACTCCTAACCTCTAAGTAAGAGAATGAGGGATTTTTGTTCAGAGCTTAAGAGTGCGTGGTAGATAAATAAACGCTGAAAACATCAATTGATTTCTACGCTTTTTTCAAAGCCAATACGGATAAAATACTCTATGACAATCCTAGATAATGGTATTTGCCAACTTTATAAGTAAATATTTATCCAGAATTACTAATTCGTTACGCGTGATCTCTTGCGCCGCAGTTAAATGCACGAGGTTCCGGCGTCAGAGATTGTGCCTCAGAAGTTCGTAACACAGGAAAAATTTTTGGTTCAATAGAACTGTTGTCTAGGATTGCTATTGTTTAATTTTCGCATATTGGCTTCAAGAAACCTGCAGTTATAGATGAATGCTTTTAGCGTTGAAATATGTACCACGCCCTCTTAACATCGAGGTCCATAGCGCTGGTGAGGGGTGACATGAGGTTGAGTACACTGTAAATATGATTTAGTGAATATTCACTGATTCACGCTGATGGATGAAGCAGTTTCAACAATTTGAATCATTGAGAAACCACTGCGAAATCAGCGACTATTCACTGATTACAAGATAGTGTAACTTAATTGGGAATCAAATGAGTTTCTGGTTTGCAAAATAGTTTTCGGGAATTCTACAGTTATACTTGACGAATTATAGCAACCAACACCACAAATATATTTTTCTTCTTTAAGTACCGAAAGTTGTTAGTAAACAGTGATAGTGTGTACGCAACACAGACATTTTGCTACATAATTCTGGTATCAAATCGTTATCGAATTTTATGAACAGAGGTAAGTAAGGAATTGAGTAGAGAATGATCCGAGCCTAAGATATAAAAACTGCACATTATTACTATTAAATATAAACCACGCAACACATGGTAAAGGTTATGCACACAAATGCACAGGCACGGGGGTAGCATAAGGTCGGAATGATGGCGAGGGGAGTGGGCCCTAGAAAGGAGGGGGGGCAAAGGTAGTCATTAAATTAGCCAGCCGCCATACAGCTTTAACCTCTAAAGTATACATTATATATATATATTTTTTTTTTTTTTTAAGGTAAGTGAATGTATTGTGCTCTTTAATTGATGTCAACTCTATATTTTAGCCCTGTTTGCAAACCTCCTAATTAATATTTCCTCAATTTTTAAATTAGTCGGCCATACTGTTTATAGCCACGTCAGGCGTTTGTTTACACTCCTGGCGACATGCTCCATCTGCACCCTTCCAACATCTTTGTACACAGCATACCCACATGTTCATGTATTATTTGCATGAGAAACGAAGCAGTCTAATTTATTTCCATGCAGATTGAGACCTGTTTCCGTGTTTTCTGTAAATTTCTACTGCGCACTCACTTGATGGCGTGTGCGTGTAATCTAAAGCGGTTCCTCGTTTTTTTTTCCCCGCCTCTCGTGATCAGCGATGTAGCCCGCTGAGGAGCGGTATCTTCTGAAGACACGCAGACTACCGCGTCGCATCTTCATCCTCCTTCTCTCTCATCTTCTCTGTCTCTCTCATCCTCTTTCTATACTGCGCAGTGTTGCCAGGCATAACAAAAAGTTCGGCTCTGCATGTTGAAAACTTTGCATTTGCCACAACACAAATGTTCTTTCCCTAGCTGTCCTAGACTCCGTGTCGAGCTGAAAATTTTATCTGAGCAGTCCTCTTAAGGTTGTTCACGTGGCAAAAATTCAAAATTTTATATTTACTTGGCATAGTGTTAGTTTCATAGACGTTACTTGTGACTACATTTTCCACTTGTAGAAATTTTTTAGCTCTCATAGTTTCCCCACGGCGGCATGTCAAAGTCAGAATTTGCAAGTTACAGGAACATAGGTTTAACAAAAACCAAGTGACTTACTCGAATGAAATAATTTACACTGAAATTAGATATAATGGGCAATATGCTAAAAGATTTAAAAACACACAACAAAGTCATTTTGTCTTTTTTAAAAATGGCCACAAATGAGGTAAATTTTCGTCATTTTCGGATTTTTTTTAAGTACAAAGGAATTCCATTCTGTGTTTTTAAATCTTTTAGCATAGTCCCCATTATATCTAATTTCAGTGTAAATTATTTCATTCGAGTAAGTCACTTGGTTTTTGTTAAACCTACGTTCCTGTAACTTGACATGCCGCCATTGGAAAACTATGAGAGCTAAAAAATTACTACAAGTGGAAAATGTAGTCACAAGCAACGTCTATAAAACTAACACTGTGCCAAGTAAATATAAAATTTTGAATTTTTTCCACGTGAACAACCTTAAGAGGTGACTCCATCATTTTATTTGTGGGAAGTACGGCTTTAGTCGGAAGAGAACTTCTACCGTTCCGCTTAAGGGTGTATGTACAAGCGCGATAAAATCATAATTTTATTTATTTATGAAATATTGTTAGATTTGTAGACGATACTTGTGAGTACAGTTTCCTCTTACGAAACAATTTTATCTCTCATAGTTTTCTCATAACGGTGCAACAAAGTCAAAATTTGCTTGTTCTGCTGCCATGCAAATAGTGAAAACCAACTGACCTACTCGAATAAAATAATTTACTGTGATATTACATCCCATGAGCTATGCAATAAAGTATTTGAAAGACCATAACGTAATATTTTGAATTTTTAAAAAAAAAAAACCGCAAAAGTACAGGAAAAAAGTTGTAAAAGCAGCAATTTTTTTAAAACGAAAATAGTTCACTGGATCTTTCAAAAAATGTTTTATTACGTAGCCCGTGCCATGTAATTTCACCGTGAATTATTTCAATTAAATAAGTCAACTGGTTTTTACTATTTGCATGGCAGCAGAAAATGCAAATTTTGACTTTGGCGCACCGTTATGAGAAAACTATGCGAGTTAAAATTGTTTCGTAAGAGGAAACTGTACTCACAAGTATCGTCTGCAAAAGTAACACTATTTCATATAAATATAGAATCATGATATTATCGCACTTGAACACCCTTAACGAATGAGGGTGGTATAATTCCTCTTACAGCAGACGGAAAAATACAATTTTCTTTTGCCAGGGGCCCTTGAAAATTGTTGGCGGCCGCAGTCGGCGCAGTAGATAGAACACTCGCCTCCCACCAAGGCAATCCGGATTCGATCCCCGGCGGGCTCGGTCCCAGGATTTTCTCATGTGGGAATCGTGCCGGACGATGCCATTGGTCGGCGGGTTTTCTCGGGGATCTCCCATTTCTCCCGCCCCTTCTTTCCGGCGCTTCTCCATACTCACCTCATGTCACCACTTACCAGCGCAAAAGACCTATAGATGTTAAGGCGCCCGCCTGGTGTCCGTATATTAGTGTGAGTGAGGCACGACTCCAAGGGCGATGTTGACCGGCTTATCTGGTGTGGTATCGCCTCTACCGCAAGACACTGAAACTGCGTTCAGTGGTATCGTAGGACACTCGCCTGACTGACACTTTCAGTGGTGACCCCACCTTTTTATTGGCGGAAAGTTTTAAGTTAAGTCCAATACACCTCTCTATTGTAGTTTCACAAGAATTCCTTCAGTAGTTGTTTAGATATTATAGATTGAAAAAGCCGTTTTTAATCATTTTGAGGTGCCCTGGAATGGTCTTTCTAATTAACGTGATTTTTTAAAACTACTATTCCGAGGTCGTTTGAAGTACGTGTTCTTTTCGTAAATCCACGCATTAGAAACTCTTTTAGTAGTTTCTTAGATAAAAGCGTTCTGCTAGCACGCTGCAACGCTGGCTACAAGGCAGGCAGGCGGGAGCCTTAAGTGCTGACCCAAATATTTTAACTCACTTGAAACGTGTTTCTAATAGGTGAACAGTACTTAAAAAAACGTGTAAGCATAGTTTGTGGCGTGTGTTTTTATAATTAACATATATGGAACACGTTTAGCAGATTGCCGTTTAAAAAATACGCTTGGAACGCTACTACTGCACCGACGACACACCGGACGGTGACTTCTCGAGATGATGTTGGGTATCTTCCAGCTCATTACTTTATATTCTTGTGCAATTCTGATCTATAAAGGATACAATTTTCACAATGCCAGACTTTTTTTTATAATAAGCAGTCAAAGTCACAATTTTGACGTATCTATGTAGGCAATATTAGAAAAAGTAAACGACTTATTTAACTGAAACTATAGTGGCAACGAAATACCACATTCATAACTATAAAGACATCATTGCAAAAATAAGATAAACGAAAATTAATACAGTTTAATGCATGGTTCTTTTATGATATTCTAAATAAATTTTGACACTTATAAAAACTCGCAGATTTTTCCTGGATAAATCATGGACATACGTATCTTCTAATACCAAATGAAGAATTAATTTCTCCTACGAAGAATATCAAAGTAAAGTGTACCAATTAATCTTAAAATTACTACACGAAAACGTCAAAATTGTGTATGTGTATATATGCGTGTATATATGCATATAAGTGTATATGTGTATACATACACATATTGTATATACATACTACACGGTGAGTCGTTATAAGTTGCTAACCCGGCAGGTGTGAATTCCTGAGGTCAAATAAATACGGAAACAATAATACAGTATTGGGCATTTGTGATGATGTATTACGGAGTTATACGCCCTCATAGGTGAAGGTGGGAAAATGTATAAATGGACAATAATATCGTAGTCATATGCAATCAAGTAACGCAATTTCGCATACAGGCTACTGGTGTACGGATAGACAACGGCAAAAAATTATGTTACAAAAAGAACATCCCTTCATACTTTAACTAGGGTTTGACAACCCCTTTATGCTTAGAACTTTGTAACCCTTGATTTGAAGCGACCGGACATGACATGTCGGTGATCAGCATGTAAACATTAATATATGTGTATATATATGCATATATGTATATATATGTATATATACGTGTATATATATACGTGTATATGTTTATAGGCTATATATATATATATATATATATATATATATATATATATATATATATATATATATATATAACCAAAGTAGTTATGGCTTGTGAAAATTGTATCTAATAACGTCTAGTAAATGACCAGAAATTCGTTTAAACAGTATAATATTACGTCCTGGAAGGTACCCAACGCCCTTAAGGGGTCTCCCTACCTGACCTTAAAATGCGATGCAGGGAGCTACGGCTATTTTTTTAACGAAACTATTTAACGTGCATTGTATTTGTATATCTACGAAAAGAACACACACTTCATGCTAAGACGCTATAGTATTAAAAATTCAGTACATTTATTAGCGACATAATTTTCGAGGGCCTCAAAATGGCCAAAATTTGCTTTTTCCAAACTACCGTACGTGAATAAATAACTACCGGATTCGAAAAACACAACGATATAAACTAGCGTTAGTTTTTGAACTGTGCTGTCCACAAACAAAAGTGATTTTATTACCGCTTAAAGTCCCTTAGGAAAAAGAATAATAGTAAAACACTGAACACTCGCTGAGTGGCATGCGCGGAGAGGCGATATTTCATTACATACGCCGGTCAGAGGCACCCTTACTACCCCATCGATTTTCTGCCTCACACACAAACGCAGCCTATCAAAGGAGGCCCGAAGTGCCGCGTAAGTCTATTCAAGTGCCAACACTTTGCCTGTTTTTATTTTTCATTTCGTGCTAATTCTCTATTTGAATCGTACACAACAGTTTACAATTGCTTCAGAAATATAAAAACAAAAACCGAATTAGCTCTCGCTGTGTGTATGTACTTTTATAAACTTGATGAATTTAAATAAAAGTTTCTTACCTGTACAAAGATAATCCTCCGCAACGATCGTATCTGTTTGTAAGGACAAGAGCTGCACAAACTTTCACCATAATGTGTAGTTAACAAAAAACTAAAACATTTTCATTCAGCTCAATGCTATGTTTACATGTTTTTGCCACCACTAGCTCTATCCTTCGTCGTCTGTTGGCTGGCTTCAAATTTGCTCCAAGGCTTCCACTCCATAGACTAATACCTCCTTGGTGACGCCATGTTGACGTCATAACCGCGGCCATTTTGTCTTTCGATTTATTGAATGTCGTGAATTTTGTCAAATATTTTCGTTTTTGTACATGTTTGAAATTTTCTTGAATTGAAATACTTATGATAAGAAAAAAGATTTTATGATTGTATTTATTCGAATAACATATTAGCCTAATTTAGTTCTGTACTCGAATCAAAGCACATTACAATTTATTACGCCCGTTATTTATTCAAAATTATTTATACGAAAATAGTGAGAAATTTTGTATTGGTTTAACCTAATGTTTTGTGTTGTGCATGATTTGCAGATAATTTAAAATAGCTACAGTATTTATTTTTTGTATAATTTGTTTACATATAATGTGGTAACTAGAGATGGTGAAATTTCGCGAATTCAATGACCTGCATGTTAGAATCAAATATCCTATGTATACTCAAGCCCTCTCTGTTCGTTCATTGTCTGCTGTTCCACTGAGCAGCAGCTAGTGGACAAATGGTCGGGACTTGAGTATGCATAGGACATTTGATTCTAACATGCAGGTCATTGAATTCGCGAAATTTCACCATCTCTACTGATAACTAGAGACCTGAAAATTTCGCGTTTTCGTTTAGGCAGAAACTAGACTTCAAGAAACTGTAAGATCGTGTAACTTTCTCAACTGGTCCTTGACTTATATGACACCTCTTACAGGGCGCCGAGCCAATAACATAGAAGTAACTAAATGCAGACCTACAGCTAAGCAGCCAATGAGCAGCTGTCATTTGCTTCAGTAAACATTTATTCTTGAAGGCTAGTCTTCAGATCAGGGAACCCGCGAAATTTTCCCGTCTCTGGTGATAACATTTCAAGTGGTACCTTCAATATTTGTCAAATTTCTTAAAACCTTAAGGTATTCAATGAATTGAATTTAAGAAGTTGAATTCAGTAACTATTTGATCGTGTGAAAGGGTATTTAGACTTATATCTTCCTCGATCTGGACCCATTCGTTCTCCAGTTCGGCCGCCACACTTGGCAACACTGTTGCTCGGCGTGCCGCCTGGAAGCTCGAGGAGGAGTAACGCTGGGTCGCAGTTCCTGGAAAACAAGGCCGGGTTCCGCGAACCTCAAGACGGAGAGGAGTCACGCGATTCGCTACCTGGGGACATCACGACGACGCGCTACTCATCTCGCTCGTCCCCCGGGAACACCCGGTTCCGTAAACGACGACGGGAACAACCGACCCTCATCTCTTCCTTATCCCTCGCCCGCATCTCCCGGTAGCTGGATAACATCGGCGGCCTCTGGCCCTTGGTCGCTCGGCGTACCTATAGTTCAGTTCAACTCCCTCTCAGTTACGTCAACCCGGGGTCACGGTGTGAGATTTTTTCTCACGCTGCCTCTCACCGCGACCCTGATATGAGGGGTGTGGCAATCATGAGATGATGGGCACCCCGCACCCGGCTCTTAAGAGTGCGTGGTAGATAGATAAACGCTGAAAACATCAATTGATTCCTACGCTTTTTTCGAAGCCAATATGGATAAAATACTCTATGACATTCCTAGATAATGGTATTTGCCAATTTTATGAGTAAATGTTTATCCAGAATTACTAATTCGTTACGCGTAATCTCTTGCGCAGCAGTTAAATGCACGATGTTCCGGCGTCAGAGATTGTGCCTCAGACGTTCGTAACACTGGAAACAATTTTGTTTAAAACGTTGGCTAAATCTATTGTCTAGGATTGCTATTGTTTAATTTTCGCAAATTGGCTTCAAGAAACCTGCAATTATAGATGAATGCTTTTAGCGTTGAATTATGTACAACGCCTTCTTAAGGGCGTTCAAGTGCGATAAAATAATAATTTTATATCTTTATGAAATATTGTCAGTTTTGTAGACGGTACTTGTGGGTACAATTTTCTCTTACAAAACAATTTTAACTTTCATAGTATTCTCATAACGGTGCGACAAAGTCAAAATTTGCTTGTTCTGCTGCCAGGCAAATAGCGAAAACCAACTGACCTACTTGAATAAAAAAATTCACTGTAATATTACATCCCATGAGCTATGCAACAAAGTATGTGAAAGACCATAACGTAATATTTTGAATTTAAAATAAAAATCGTAAAAGTACAGGAAAAAAGACAAAAATACAGCAATTTTTTTTAAATACAAAAATTGTTCGCGGGATTTTTTAAAAATGTTTTATTACGTAGCCCGTGGCATCTCGTTTCAGTGTGAATTATTTCGCTTACGTAAGTCAATTGGTTTTCGCTATTTGCATGGCAGCAGAACATGCAAATTTTGACTTAGACGCACCGTTATGAGAAAACTATGCAAGTGAAAATTGCTTCGTAAGAGGAAACTGTACTCACAAGTATCGTCTACAAAACCAACACTATTTCATATAAATATAAAATTATGATTTTTATCGCACCTGAACACCCTTAAGGGCGCGGCTATCGCAATTTTCAGCACCATTTTTTATTTTTTATTTGTACCAGTTATTTTTTTCTTATTTTAGACACAAAATGCAACTAAATTTGGCTCTCATGAAATTTTTTTATCTCTCATAGTTTTCGCGTAATGGCTTGTTAAAGTCATATTTTGCATGTTTCCGTTTTAAGGACTACGCTAAAACCTACTGATATACAAAACTCAAAAAAATCACAGTGGATAAAGACATTGCAGGTTACAATGTCATGCTCATAAAAATAATGAATAAAAATTATTTGTATTAAAAAAATTATTGAGTTTATTAATTTTTAATTTTTAGTTTCAGAATTTTTTTATACAAATAATTTTTATTCGTTATTTTTATGAGCATGACATTGTAGCCTGCAATGTCTTTATCCACTATGATTTTTTTTTTTTTTTTTTTTTAGTTTGGTGTAGGTAGCACTTGGTTTTAGTGTAGTCGTTAAAACGGAAAACATGCAACATATGACTAACAAGCCATTACGCGAAAACTATGAGAGATAAAAAAATTTCATAAGAGCCAAATTTAGTCACATTTTGTGTCTAAAATAATAAACAAATATCTGGTTCAAATAAAAAATTTAAAAATGGTGATGAAAATTGCGGTAAACCGCGCCCTTAAGGTTCTTATCTAAGCAGTTTGCGTTGATGTATGTGAGGCACAAAACTGATGGAGTGTTAATGGCGACGTCTGTCGGCGT
Organism: Medauroidea extradentata; assembly: GCA_003012365.1. NCBI lineage: Eukaryota > Metazoa > Arthropoda > Insecta > Phasmatodea > Phasmatidae > Medauroidea > Medauroidea extradentata. Next base: position 1,488 of record PNEQ01034820.1, on the reverse strand, counting down.
ATGTAATGTAATATCGCCTCTACACGCAAACCCCGCAACTGGCGCGCAGAGCTTTACTATTATTCATTTTCCTATGAGACTGTAAGCGGTGACTGTATTATTATATTTGCGATACTTATGGTTCAAATTCCAGTGCTCATTTCTATTACTGTGTTTTTCGAATCCGGTTGGAATTTTCCAAGATACGGCAAATTATAAAAAAAAGCTGTTTTAACCATTTTGGAGTCTAGAAAATCGTGTTTCCAATAAGCGATCCTAATTTTTAAACTGATAGAAACATAGTTTGAAATGTGTCTTATTTTCGTAGATGTACAAACGTAACGTACGTTGAGATGTTTCTTCCAAATATGATTACTTGCAACTCGCTGTAATGCGTTTCGAGCGCAGGTAGATAGGAACCTTAAGGGTGTTCAAGTGCGACAAAATCATAATTTTATATTTATATGAAATTGTGTTAGTTTTGTAGACAGTTTTGTTCTATGTTCAGTTTTTGAGCCATACCATTTATTCAAATTGTATTATCAAAATTTTCTCTTCAACAAGGCACAGGGTATATTCTTGGTCAACTGCTCGACATAAATTGTATTGGAAAGTTTCAATAATTTGTCAAACAGAATCATTGCAAGATCATTATAGGTTACCTTAATATTTCCTCCCAGTTGATACAGATGGGGAAAAATTGTGTAAAAGTGGACGTTTAATTTATCTAGTACTATGCGGTAGTATGCTTCACTTTCGAATAAAAAATTAAAATCTGTTTTTAGAAAAATAAGGTTGAATCCACTAAATTTACAAAAATAGAAAACTGTTATTTTTATAATATTTAATGTGATAATATCTAGGCCTCTGCAATAACCGAATTAAAAAATACTTGCATTCCCATCTGAAAATAATTTTAACATCCGTAAACCTATAAATCACACAAGAAAACTTCACTCGAAATTTAAAGAATTTCTCTCCCTGGAGAACCTCTGACTCCATGCATTGCATGACGCAGATAGCCACTCTAACGGACAACTTCTTCCCCCTTCAACAAGCCGAGTCCTTTTTACGACGGGGTTGCAGGCGATTCGTGACCGAACCAACGAAAAACGCGTTGTTCTTCAATCGCGCCGAGTAATTTAGTTGTAAAATATTTGGCGCGCTTAATGACACCGTGGCGGCGTCTGCGGCCGACAAAGACGGGCGTTCGGACGAGATTGCTTAAGGTGACTGCCTCAAGAGTTACTCGGTCAACACTACGGAGTCTGCGCACATCATAACAGGGGGTGGCCAGGCCGTATACTGCGCATGGAGGTATTAGTCTATGGAGTGGAAGCATTTGAGCAAATTTGAAGCCGGCCAACAGACGACGTTTAAAGACAAGGATAGAGCTAGTGGTGGCAAAAACATGTAAACATAGCATTGAGCTGAATGAAAATGTTTTAGTTTTTTGTTAACTACACATTATGGTGAAAGTTTGTGCAGCTCTTGGCCTTACGAACAGAT
>PNEQ01034815.1:0-15061 GCA_003012365.1 Medauroidea extradentata | reverse complement strand
GCATGTCACAACGGTAGTTCAGGTCTGGTTATGAGAACTGAGCACAAAACACCATTGTCGAAATTAATTCTGCTACATTTACAAAAATTTCGAATGAAGAGATTTAAAATTAGATTACAAACATGTTCGACTTACGTAAATTTCAGGTGTTTGCCTAGTTCCTTTAATGATGAGGTCACAGGCTCCCGGCTTTGTAGAATAGTAAAAACACTGCTGGAAAGAGGTTTAGCATGTAATCCACACACACAACACTTGCATCCACGTTTCCGTTTCATACATTTTATGTATCTTGGATTTTCGTCTCGCAAGACCATTTTTAATTCCTAGTTTAGATAGCGCAGCTAATAATGGTGAATTTCAACCCACAATTACCAAATTAAATAAAATACGATAATATTCACTTGGCAGTATTACCGTGCAGCGCGGGAACTTTCCTAACATATTGGATTCGTAACTTGTAAAACCAACTTCCGGTGACCAGTGTTACCAACAGAAGTTTACAGGAAACCACTAATAGCATTCGAATAACACCAGAAATATCAATAGAAAAGAAAATTTCCAATTTACTAGTACCCGTTTAAACAGTTTTCGCCTTCCTGTTTATTCACGTATAAGTTACAAAACTTGACCGGTAATACATTATCTGAAATCACAGTTACTGGTAACAAAATCACTAAAGTGGCAGTTCTGCTTGGTTCAACTATATTCGGATCACGGTCGTAGAAGACAAGGTCTGGACACTCGCCTATCTAACAATGTATTTTGCTTGACCCCCTTGTTGTTTGGCTGTAGTTCGTCAAGTTACCGAGAATGTCATCATTTTTGGCGCTGTTTTCCGGGCGGTCGGACTCAAACTCCGCCCACTTTTTCCCTTTGTTAAATTTATAAAGTAAATAAAGATTGCTGGAGCCCTTTCTTAAATTTGTGAGTGAAGAAAGTATTTCATAAATTGATAAAAAAATACGTTTTGATAAATTGTTTATCTTAGCGGAAAGGAAGTGGGCGGAGTTTAGTCCGACGTCCGTAACATCAGCGCCAATAAAACACAATATTCTCGGTAACTTGGTGAACAATAAGAGGGTCAAATATCCAGGCGAGTGTCCAAGCCGGTTCTTCTACGACTGTGCTTCTAACACAGCGTCCCGTAGCCAATCCCCTGCTGTGTTCCTTCCGCCCGGCCACCCCTCCAAACCCTTCATTCCTCCCTCTATGGACTATTTGAACTTGAAATGACTTTTTGATTAAAAATGCACCATTGCTCCGTCTTTACGGTCTTTTTGTATGTTACAGAATATTACAATGCCCAATAAGTTTAGACTATGCTTGTCATTAAATTTGTTGTACATGTAACACTAATTAATACTGAAATAGTCACAAGATAGCTCATGTGTATTATAGTGAATAATATTTATTGAGTTGAAGCCTATTTATTAGAAACAAAACGTTATAACTGCCATTTGAAATGGCGTGCTGCTGCGTACCGAACTGTGCCTCCAATTCCTCAAAACCTGAACAAAATGTCATATTTCGTTGTTTCCCAAAACGCCAAGAATTAAAAAATATGTACAGTATACTTACTGGATATACCCTTACAACACACTTGGTACCAGCGACGGCACAGGTACGTCTTTGCGGCGACGTTGCAGAGACGTCACTGTGACTACGTCACATTTCGGATGTCACAGAAAGCGGACATTTGGATGTCTGTGCGACGTTAAGGTTATTTTTTCGACGTTATTTATATCCCGTAGTGTCGTCGGTGTGACGTAATGGTGTTGTTAGGGTATAAACAGGCAAAAGTAAGAATAATGTAAACATGTTTTTTTTCTTTATTGCACTTCAAATTTGGTGTGAATAAAGTAACATTATTGTTAACAACAAACACGCATTCGGGTAACTTCGGTTCGGCTACATCGGGAAAGAACATTATAGCGAGCCCTAGCGACTACTTTTGGAACTACATCGAAGGGTATGCCTCTCGATTCTCGTTGTCCCGGCCTTTAGTTAATAGCATAGACAACGGTTTAACACACGTTCCCTATTTCACGCTGGTATTGTTGGTGCACGTGTTATGGTGTAAAAGTGTTATCACGGCGGACTTAGGAAACATGACACTTTCCCACCAATGGTTGGTGCATATGATTTAGCGGCGCACACACTGGAACTACCCTTTATCAAGGGGGTGGCATATGGACGCCACCGTCTGTTGGAGGCAGTGCTGCTGGTTCGGCTGATCCAAATGTTAGGTGCAGTTTATATAATGCGCTTCAGTGAAGGAGATGCGGAACAATTCCAACTACGACTAGAGGCGCACAACGGAAGTGGTGATAGTTATTCGGGTTCCTGGAAGGAACACAACCCCGTTACATGTATCTATGGTTGAGAGCTGTTGCATAACCAAAGACATATAAACACAATATAGCCTAATTTTTAAAAACTTTATGTAAGAACCGCTTAAGAGCGAAGAGTTGGGCAGTGCGGGGAACAGTCTTTAAGGTAATAAATATTGAGATTTGTGTAATACTAGAAGTAAAACTTCGTACATATGTCTCAGGTTAGTTTTATGATAGTTTAGGATAAGTAACCAAAATTTACCTAACCTAAAACCTAACTTTTTTTTTATTTATTGGTAACGTAGGTCCCATGAGCCGTGGCTCGTAATAGGGACAGTACATAACAAGTTGTGTTGTACATGGTAACGTAAAACGTAACTAGAAAAATAGTTTAGCCGTTACACGATGAGGAGTTGTTCTTAATAGGTATTTACCCAAATTGTCTGCACCACAGGGACGAATGTGCTGAACAAGAGTCTAAATCGGGAATTGTACAGTCATGTAGGCACGGCCCCAGGGCCTTCACTCTCCTGGGAGCACACGGACGTAACGCACTGTGCGAGTTTTAAGTGTTTTTCGTGTTGTGTATTATCCTTAATTGGTGTGTGGGGTGACCTACTGCACCCGCAATAGAGTACATGCTTGAGTACATCGAGGTGTGCGGGGGACCTGTAATATCTCTCCCAGCATAACTTTTATGTCTCGCAGTTTTCACTGGTCGACCAGTGTGCAAGGAGGCCGCCATATGGCCGCCGACCCCCCTTCCCCCTCTCTCCCCAAGTTACAAGAGTTCTTTGTCTGCCCGGGAAAATTTTTCATAGCTAAATTGACGGACAGGTGTCCACTACTTAAATTAGCCTATGCATTCCATTGCGTGAGAAGAGGAGAAATTCCCAGTGCTGGATCTCACCCTTTGAGTGGATAGATAGCACCCAGTTGGTCTCGAAAATGCACCGAATCCATCCTCGAAATATCATTGGACACGTTATTGCACTCAATAAACTCTAGCATGTGCGCACCTGGTAATACGCAAAATATCCAACTGGTATTAAATCTCATGGCACACATGGCATTTCCGGTGTGATACCAGCAATAGCATCTCAGATGCGCTGTTTTAAGGTGACAACATCGGGAACAGTTGTTTGGTATACACATCATCTTTCACGTACCCACAAAGAAAGACGTCTAACGGGGTAGTGTCTGGAGCGGGCGTCATGTAATTGGGCCATCTTTGCTAATCCAACCATTTGCAAAATGTTTAATTCAGATAATGGCGAACATGAAGAACATAATGAGGGTGAGCACCATCTTACTGAAAGATGACAAACTGACACTGCATTTCCTGTAGCTGAGGATTGACAAAATTGATCAACACATCTAGGTACATATTTGCTGTAATGGTTTTCTTTCCAGAAAGAAAAATGAGCCAATCACTTGGTCATACAATAACTTTTGGATTGTCCTGAATGTGTACTCCTACAGAATGTGGGTTTTCTGAGCCCCAAATATCGACATTTTGCATGTTCACATATCCGCTGATGCGAAAGGTAGCCTTGTAAAAAAGAAAACAATTCAAGAAATCATCCTCATCAACCCACTGCAAGTTGTCAACACCTTGAATGATCTGGCTGTAATGCCTGCACAAATTGGAGTTTGTACACGTTCAATTTTAGAAGTTTGTGTACCACTTAACGCACTGTGCTCCTTGGCACTTCAAGTTGGCGCGACGCCTGTCGAATTAATTTTTTTTGGCAACCTGGTGAATATGGTTTGAATCACCTGCAGTCTTGTTAGAAACGGATGGTCTGCCACTGCTTGTTACCTTCTTAACGGACTCAGTTTCTAAAAACATGTACATTCATGCTTTGAGTAACTTAAAATCAGGTGGTGTTTTCATAATGAGCTCTGAAGATTCACTGCACACAATTCTTTTCTGTCAGCCATACAACACTGCACTTTTTCGTGCAGAGAAGCCATTTTGACGTTACAGCTCACACAGCGCTTCTAGCAGCAAATGTGGTGAACAGGAAACATCCGTGGAGAAACTTTATGAGTTTCCGACTGTACCTGTTACAGAAATACACAGTTAGTTAAAAAACTATGATTCTTATAGCCTAACTTACTGGAATCAGGTTAAACATTTATGAACACTGTATAACAGAATATCTCATATCCCATTCTTTCTAGTCAGTAGAAGAATTTTTATGAAATCAATAATTATAAGAGAGCTTTATGTGTCTATGTGTGTGTATATACATATATATTTTTTTATACATGCATAGAACAAAACTACCACAAATTTTTTTAACCTGCTCTCATTTAGACATAAAAAAATTATTATCACAAAGAAGGTAGAAACAAGAGCATGGCCTTAAGGGGGTCATGGAGCTTGGCCCATAGCACGTGTTGGTGCAGTCCGAGAGGTCTGGCGTAGGGATGAGGGTGTGATTTATTACTGAGACGTACCTAGTGTGAGTTGCAGCCGTGGAGGTGCAAGCTGTCTGTCTATCACTTCCTCTCCCTCATTGTGCACATGTTGCGCTTTCAGACAAAAAAAAGTTTGAATGCACAAACTTTGTAGGTACCTCAGTGAACTGTTTCGAGAGGCTGACGATATTATTTTACTGGCGATGGTTTTATGGTCAAAGTTAGCTGCTGTATTTTTTTTTTTTTTGAAGTGCGTGAACTATTATCTTTGTTATGAATGTTATAATGCTGGAAGGGATTTTAATGTGACTATGTTTTTTTAAGAACATTACTGGCGTTCAAAAAGTATAAATGTTATGCCTAAGTTTAATTTAGCAGATTTATTAGTTTGTGAATTAGAAGATGAGCATAACGTTTTCTGTATTGTGCTGTTATCCCATGACTGCTTCTAGCTACTTAAAAGACTCCTTTAGAATGTTGCAAAAGTACTCAATTTGTATTCTTCCCCAACGTGAAATTTTTAACACTGCAATAATAATTAAAAATAATCGCTGCGGGTGTTTCTATTCCAGCCCTATTTCAGTGCCTAAACTAGCCTACGATGCAATTGCTAGCACTATAGTAAACCGCCTAACTCATCTCTAACATGAATAAATAAGTCTCCCCAACCTCCTTTGGTAAATACTTATTGTTAAGAACTTATTAAATATTTATTATTACAATTGCGAGCCATATAGCCTAGCTTTAAAAGGGCACAACAGGTTGATACTACATAAATTAACATGCACAAAACAGCAAGAAACATTAGATTAAATATATTATTCTTAAGGAATAATAAATCATAACTTCACAAAAGTTATACAGTATCATTGTTTTTCAACAAATTTTTTTGACTATAGGGTAAAAGCACCTTAGTTCAGCCACCACCAGTAGTCGGCCACTTATATTTTGTTTAGTATTAAACATCTCAGAATGTCTATGTATGAACTATAGTTATGTAACTATTTTTCCTCAAGAAAGAGGAAATATCCTTCTGTCACTTTAAAAACTTTGAACTCACTGCACAATATTGCAGGAAAACAGCTAGTGGAGGTTGAGTTTGCATTTATGTAAAAAGCAACCTTGAATTAAAAATAATAGATGTAGAAAAATGGTGTCAAGACAAAGTGATGGAAGCAAGCTATATTTCAGTATCCGGCTTAAATTTTTGTGTTCTTGTGGTATATAGATCCCCTAATAATACAAGTCTAGAAAATTTCTTTATGTATCTTGAGAGTATGTTAACTGAAACAATGAAGTTAAATAGATTTAATAGTCTTTGTGGATATTTTAACATTGACACTAGTGATAATAGCAATTGATTTAAAAACTGACGCAGTGTCCGGTGAGAGAGAGGTAGGAACGGAGCTGTGTTGGAATGCTCTGAGCGCCACACAGTTCAGCGTGTAGCCGGGAACACGAGGCTCGATGGGTCGTGGTCTGTTCGTGCCAGCGTGTTCCTCTTTCACCTGGCGAGTCGAAACAGCTGCGTATCTGGGAAAGCAGGGAGGACCTGGAGAAAACTACACCTTACATGGACACTTATGGGGCGGTCCACACCCCCATACTCTAGGGTCTTAAGCGAGCCAGCTCCAAATGGCAAAACAAAGTAGAACACTGGGCCGGATCGTTGCACACACACATTACATAATTCTCACTGGACGAATCAGAGTCCCGAAGCGCGCCACGTCTCTTTCGTTCCGTCCATCACGGCCGCTTCTTCCAGACTGCTTTCTTCATGCGCCGGTAGAGGGAGGGGGCGGCGAAGCCACGTGTCCTGCACTGGCAGATGGTGGCGGCGGCCGGGATGGCAGGTGTCGCACGTCGGTGTCAAGTTCACACACGCCCTGCCGCCGTCACTGATCTGCCACACACACTCAAGTACCGCACATCTGCCGTTAACAACCAGCGCACACCTGCCACCGACACTTGACACCCTCGGCGAACACCTGCCGCGACCAGGCGCAACTTCACCTGGCCTGTGGCCTGATACGACGAGAAAACCTACTATCACAATTCAATCTAAAATGTACTTTATCTGATCCAACTTGAACAACCCACATAAGTAAAAGAGTACAATTGATAACATAGCTACAAATATAAATAGTAAATATTACAAATCTACAAACTATGTAACTGCCTTATCAGACCACGATGCTCAAATATTGACTGTAGCAAATTATAAGTGGAAATGCAAAGAGCAATAAAAGTAAACAAATTAGGGATAAAAGAATGCTTAATGAAGTTAATATAACTTACTTCAGCAGTATATTACAAAAAGAACTTTGGCATGATATCTACACACGACCTGAACAAAATCTAGCTTAGAATGAGTTTTCCTCTATCTCAGCTGATGTGCGAATAAGCATTTCTGGGGAGATGGAGCCTATTGCATCCACAATTCTTCTGCAGGGATTGCCAAGGTCATATACAGGTGAGGCATACGCAATGTGTGTTACATAACACCAGAGGAAGAAGTACATAGGGGTTATATCCGGAGATGCGGTGGCCACTGAGTTGGTCCAGCACGCCTATCCATCGCTGTGGAAATGTTCGGTCCAGGAAGTCGCGAAGTTGCACCACCCTACTGAAAGATCACATGTGGCTGAAGGGGAAGAAGCTGAGGGACAGCAAGTTGCTCAAGCATGTCCAGATAAATGGTTCCTGTGACTGTTTGCTCGATGAAGAAAAATGGTCCAGTAATTCTCTCTTTCATCAGTCCATGCCACACATTCACCTTTTCACTGTCTCTGACATGTTCCCGAAAACTGTGGGTGTTTTTGGAACCCAAAATGATGATGTGTTGATTAATCTTTTCTCATGTGAGAAAGGTTGCGTCATCAGTAAAAAAAAAAAAAAACATTTCTTACATAGGTGGGGTCTTGCTCGATTCGGTCCAACATCTCAATGACAAAATTGTGGCAAAGCTGTAAGTGGTTTGGGTTCAGTGCTTGCACAATTTGTACTTTGTAAGCATACAGACAAAGACATTTGTGCAGCACCTTGGGAACTGTTGAGCGAGGGATTTTTAGCTTGCGTGATGCTCGGAGAACTGACTTTGATGAGCTTCTTTGGAAGGCCTCTCGGATATCTGCTACCATTTCAACTGATGTGCACTGTCTGCCAGAACCTGGCTGTCTGTTTACACTCCCAGTGGCTAGGAACTTGTCGTACCAAGCCTTAATTATCTTAACATCTGGAGGCACTCTGTGAAATTCACGTCGGTAAGTTCTTTGAACAGCTGTAGGTGATTTTGTTTCCGTATACCATACCATGCATTGGGCTCTCACTTGCGGTGTGGTTATTCGTGATAGTAATTTAGTACCTGAAAGAAAACGAACTGTATCGTTTTGAAAAATTCAGCTCAAAAATTTTTGAGTTGCTTTACATGATGCTACAAACCACAAGTTAATAGGTCCAATAGTTATTTTTATATTGCATTTTGAAATCAGTGGACAACCTGTATTTCCTTATAATTTAGTACCAAATAGACACTTTTAAAAATAAGTAAAGCACCTAAGGTAAAGCCTTTTTTCTTTTAAAGGTGCTCTGCACCAAAACATCTGTAATTTTATAATAGTATTAAACACTGTCGTAGGGTGTAAGAAACTGACGTTCTTGAGCAAAATTGGAGCTGAGAATGTTTTTGTCAAAATGTTGTACGACATATCACATGCGCAATGTTTCAACACTGTACAGACAAAGTCTCCTCTTGCACTCCACATCCAGGTATTATTTTATGTATGTTAAGTAGTGTAAACGTAAATTGGAGTTTGGAATGCTCAGGATTGGAACCTGCACCCATAATACTGTGATGTAGCATTATTAGGAAGGTACCGGCGCAGTGCAAGAGGAGACTAACTCAGTGCTGTGTTGTCATATTTCGCATGTAAACTGTCATCACACAATATTTTGATGCAAATATTTCATCTTGAGTTTAGCCCAGGATTACCGTGGTGTGCTCACTGTACTGTTATATCTGGACATACTGTATATTTAATAATGCGGTGGCACACTCGAAACACAACATTTTAAGTTGTTTAGCAGTTATAGCAAAGCTATATTCAAAGATTGGTACAAATACAAATATTGGCAAATAGAAACAGTTTTGATTATTATTGTGAATAGTTTTCTTTAATAACAGGTACATCACGTTTCTAAAAATATATGTGTTTTCAGTGTAACAATGTATAATATAAAGTAATGAGAACTTAAACCTATATCTATGACAAGCACTTTTTCAAAATGCAAAAGTATTAGCAATTTTTTTATAAGCATGAAGGCTGCTAACACTTAAAAGCACACAATTTACAGCACTTTTATTACTTCCTTCTTTATGACTGATTCTGGCAAATTTAGCAAGGTGTAGTATTTTATTGAAGATTGCAATTATGTACTGGACGTGTGTGTTCATCAGTGGTAAGAGAAATATATCGGTGAACTGTAAACAAAACGTTTTTTCATCTCACAGTAAGACAGTAGTTCCGGAATGCTAGGCAGTGATTTTTCACTGTGCCCAACCTGGATAATGTAAATATCTTTAACAATTATTTTTGTTGTTTATGATTTTGAGGCATTTATGGAAACTACTTCAGGTCCACTCAATAGCGAGTAAATCGGTCGGAAACATCGTGCGATAAAGATCTACCGGCCCTCAAGATCTGAAAATGTTCAACTCAATCCCGGTGCCGGATCCCGTACATCTACCCTGCTCGGGTGCAATAGAAAATGTTGTAAGGCAGTTTGAATGCATGTTCACGGAAAGTACGATGTCGGATCATAGTATTTTTGTTGAACAAGAAGTCTGGAGCAGTTTATCAAGTAAAAATGTCGCCAGAGTACGTAATTCAGGTATGGAATAAATAATAATAATTATTATTATTATTACTAGTACACAATTTTAATGCTACATACGTATAAAATACGTATGCACAAAAGGATATTCTTCAGTGTTTTAACCTGGTTTAATAACGTAGGTCTGCCAGATTAGCAACTAAAATTACAGCTTCTGCAGATTTTGTAATATTTTTTAAAAAGGCCGCCAAATAACTACTCTTCAGATTTACGACCGCTCGTTAAGCGTCCAACGACCTAGTAGATGCAGTCACGTGACCAGCACTTCCGACCCAGTATGTTTCAGTAAGCAACTTTAGACATTTAGTTATGCTAAGCAGCCATGTTGTTATTTTTATTGCTGTTATGAATTTGTACTGTTTTTACATCACAAGTGTAATTCATGTAGGGGCGAATCGAGAAAGTAATTTAGCATTTCCAGCAACGTGTGTATCAGTGAAGATGTCACCTTGGCTCATTAGCTTCCGAGTCTTCATGAAGAATTTATATAAATAATCAAATAAAATCATTCTTATTGAAGGCAGTATATTAAACTAATCTAAATTAATCACAAAAAAAGTATGCTACTAAACAGAAACTGACCAAATTAAAATTTCTTAATTTATAATGACACCAAAAAGTATTTATTACATTTCTGATTAAATTTGTGAAGGCTTTATTCTTCTTCCTTTTGCAGACAGTTTTAACTTTGATTTATTCCCTTTTGATGTTTCGCTGATCTCAGTCTGCTTCATCAGGCGAGAAGTAGAGGCGCGTGAGTTATGGTGGCTATGGAAGTATGGTTGGTGCCCCTAGCGGCCAGGATGCGAACTAGGGCATGGCGGGAAGATAAGGCTGTGAGCGTTAGAGGATGTGCTGGTGCACTGTTTGTATTATCTGATATTTAGACCTGGTGGTTGTCTGGACTTTGTTATGTATGCGTTCCCAGCGCCTGAGTTGTGAACTCTTTCTTGAAGGGGGTCAAGCTCTCACGACTTTTATATTGTAGCTGGAGTCAAAGTTTTGTTTATGTGAAGCAGCATGTGCTGCACCTGGCTTCTCCGATATGTCCACTTTCCCGGCTATAGCTTGTTTTGTGTCTGCTTTGCGGCCATTCATTCTGCGTCTGAGCGTGTTGGTGGTCAGGCTTATATACTCAGCATTACATTCTTTACACCGTAGCTGTATGAGGTTTTCTGTTGCACAATTGTAGCTGACTTGTATGGGATATGTGTTGTTGGGAAGTCTGCTGGTGAAAGGAGTGGAGGGCTGATGGATAGCGCAGAAGGAACAGCGTGGTTTATTGCAGGGATGTGATTCTCTGGGTGCAGATGTAGTGGTGTGGGACATTGTTGGTTGAAGTTTTGGGCATACCAGTTTGTTGCGAAAGTTGGGTGGGCATCTGAAGACTAACCTGGGAGGTTTAGAAAGCAAGTAGTTCATTTGTGGTGAGGAAGTAAGTATTTTGTAACCAGAGTTGAGGATGGTTTTAAGATTGTTTAGGTTGTCATGGTATGGGGCAACCAGGGGTATGTCTGATTGTGGCCTTTGTTTTAGTATCAGTGTTGGAAACAGCTCAGCAGAGTTGGTTGTGCAGTAGGTTTTCAGGGTAGCCCCTGTCAATGAAGGCTCTGGCTATTTCTTCACATTGTGTGTTCAGGTCACTGTGGGTCGAGCAAATACAATACGTTTGGCTCTGGTAGTGAAACTGTAAGGTAGTGATTATCATCATGGCATGGATAGAACTATTAGGGCATTCAGAGTGGTAAATTTTTATTTCATGTTTAACAGAGCAGACTTAAATAAACTAATTAGGATGCTGTAACAATGTATTTTTTAAAGTTAGTAACTAAAATAATGCAGTATTAGTTTCATAATTTTATTGACTTGGAAGAATATTTTAAACATTTTTTGTAACTTTACAGACAAAATGTTTTCCATTCTTAAATATTTAGTACGTACGCTATTCAATAATTAAATAACATTTTCCTTCCTTTTATATAAATGTCATAATCACAGCTTAAATAAGTTAAAAATTTATACTAATGTGGAGACTTAAATTATGTTATAATTTCCTATGCAAACCTATGGAAAACCTTCATTAGGTAGCTTGAATATGTTAATACAGTATAACTAAACAGAAAAGTTTGTTAAGGTATATTTGTTACTTTTCCTAAGACAATGTTTTACACTAATGCAAGCAACGTCATCAAAACTTGTTTTCTCGGCTGGTAGTGTATGAACCCTACATGATTCGAGGCTGCGAATCATCTGCAGCTGCCAAAATAAAAAAATTGGTGCAGATCCATGGAGAGGGGGGGGGGGGTTAGCCACTGATCGAAGGCGATACTGTAATGATGAGAGGGACTGAAAATTTATCACAGTCTGTTTACAGCTAAACGATACAACCCACAAGAAGTTTACTGTAGTTCATAAGATGAGCAGGCCCTACTAGACACATTTCCAACACATTTGCTCAGAAATGCACTTCTATGTAGAGGTTTCCAAAAACAAACCCATGTCTTATTACCGTGGTTCTAATACCAGTGTTGCCAAGTGTAACAAAATAAAATGTGTAACTTTCTTTAAAAAAGGCTTAAGAAACTCTGTATGTTAAAACATACAATCTGAAGATTTTCTACATTAACTCTATTTTTGTGTCAAAAATATTTGGAAAAAAAAATTATTACAAATGAGCAGACATCAAGCATTACACATACAGCAGAAAACTGACAGTAGCTATTGAAATATAAATATAAAAGCAGATGTATTCTTCACTGTCTTGTAAGCACATTACTGCCCATACTCGCCATACACATGCATTGATAATACTTGAACTAAAAACATAAATATGTAGATAAACATTTTGGTTTATTAAAATTTTTGCTTGTTGCCAAAATCAGATTTTTAGTCATCATCAGTGTAGTACATTTCAGTGTTTATAGACATTTAGTGCTTTATTTGTGCATTACCTATTGTAATTAAATCCTAATGTTATATTTTAACAGGACGAGTACTGCCATATTTTAACTATTTAACTATAAGGTTTTGCAAACATTATTATCAAGCCAGACACAACAGACCAAAGACCACAGATTACTAAGACATACCCAAGGCTCTCACCTTCACATATCTGATATATGTATTTATGGCCTCGCGATTATAGACCGGAACATCTGAGATGAGGGTGAGAGTACGACAGTTCAATGTACAGTCTGTTCTAGAACACTACTGTAGGACTAGCAGCGTAAGGCCTGAAATATACCACTAGTTAGCTATATTTTACAACTCTGTTGGTTTAAAAATAATTTTTAACTAGCACCTACGTACTTTTAAAATTAACATATTCAACATGATGCCTGTATGTGTTACTGGTACTAGTTTTTCTTGTTTCGAACGTCCTGTAGACTATGTCGTATGGGAGCAATTTTGCCTTGCGTTAAATAATAAGGCCTGTAATAACGTATTGCAGAAGTTGCACTGTAGTTAATAGAGTTCAATATAGACAGCATAATAGCACCAACTTTATTAGTTTTGGTGGCTGTAAATGGAACAAAGCATTCGGTAAATACTTCCAGCGTGCAGAATGTGCAGCGGTGATCAGTGCATTGTGAAGCACAAAATCTTCACTCTTGTAAAAACAATTTTAGTCTGTAAAATTTAATTTAATCAAGTATTATCTTATATAAAAATGCACGCTACAACTTCTAGAGGAACTATTTTAGCATTTGTTTGCTAATAAATTAGTTATTAGGCTAAAACAAAAAATATAAATTAAACAATTTTTTTTTCGTATAGTTCCTAAAATTACAGCAAAAATATTGATTTTATTGCAAAAGTGTGAGACTAATATTGTACTACATTAAATTGTGGTTATAACAAAAGAAAGAACGTACTGATCCGATCATTGGTTGCGGACATGTCAATGGATCTGTAAAATGTCTGCGTGGTGGGGGGAAGCTCCATGGGGAGGAGTGGGGACTTTTGGGCAAATACTCCTCTAGTATTGGTCCATAATCTGTGAATAATTCAGCTTTACCATAATTATTCCTGACACAAAACCTTTATTGACTGGGCTATAGCTAAGTAACAGATGTATTTACAATATGGCCATCATTACTGAGCATTGAGAAATTTGCAAAGGAAGAAGAGCACAATCCTATTCTTACTTTATTTTTCAGTTACGATGGCTGGCTGTTGCTATTCCCAAATAAAATATCTGCAGATGTCATGTAACTGTTCTCTCTTTCTGTCTTGACCAATACTTGACTGCAATTTACAATTATTTTATGGAAGCATCATTAGTTATCTCACTATACATAAATTGAAATATATTCTGCATCCATATCTTCTAACATATGTTTTCTGAATTAAGGAGCTAGGGCATCTATTGTCAAGTATCGAGCCTTGGCCCGAGAGAGAAGTACCTGCAGAAGTAACTTTCAGAACCCAAATAAGTTCTGCTCTTAAATTGAACACTTCCTGTTACACGTGACTTGGACGTGCTGTAGCCTAATGAAGCTGTGATGCTGAAGGGTGAAGTCTGTACTATTCTTTATGTTTCAGGTTTACTAACTAGAAATTGCTTTTATTTTGAACACATGTTTAAGGGAAATGGTGCACGCTGAAAATCAGTAATGTGTGGGAATAAGCCGCAAATAGGCTTAAACCGTCCGCAAACGCGTACTTGTATGTTATCAGCACGCAGTTAGATCGTATATAACGCGGGGAGCCGGATATCGGCAGTCAGTTGGCAGCGAGCTTTCGTGGAGTGAGGGTGTACTTCTCTTCGCTGTGCTCTATGACATCTAGCGGCCACTGCTTGAACCACCTTAAATGTAGCTTTTTCCTTTGTTCTTTTCTGCTTTGCCCTTCTCTTCGCTCGGACTCTCCCTACTCGGACTAAACAAAAGGCGGAGGAGGGGGGAAAGAGGCGAAGAGTGTGGGTAGTGAGATTACTTATCTCTAAAAGTCTCGCATCACCAGGAGTGACACGGCGTGGCTAGGGACATATCAACACACACAGCCCAAACCTCTGGACCTAGACACACGAAACTTTCAAGGTGACTTCCCCTCACACCGTGAACACCAACCAAGGAGGAATTTTTCTAAATTGGGAAATTAAAGTGGTGACAGGAAGTAAATGAGTTTTGCAAGATTACGTTTTTTTTTGCTTCAAAATATAGTGTATTCATATACATACTACAATATTTTTAGATTTTTTCAAATTTCTAAATGAAGGGTGAAAAACTTAAAATGTATTTTAAACAAATACTTTTCAACCTGCTTAGATATCTAATTGATTCTTACAAGCTTTCATAAATACTTTTTAATAAAAACCGGGTTTCATTGTGTTTTTCCTCAAAATTTTACCCAAAATGCCATTAAGAAATGTAATGTGTTTCCAGATAATTATCAGTAATTCGTGA
>PNEQ01034813.1:0-14543 GCA_003012365.1 Medauroidea extradentata | reverse complement strand
ATTCCATTTCTCAATAGCCCATTTATCAATAAATGAATACAGTTCACACACAAAATATTAATAAAATGAGGCACGGAACACAA
Organism: Medauroidea extradentata; assembly: GCA_003012365.1. NCBI lineage: Eukaryota > Metazoa > Arthropoda > Insecta > Phasmatodea > Phasmatidae > Medauroidea > Medauroidea extradentata. Next base: position 14,460 of record PNEQ01034813.1, on the reverse strand, counting down.
AATTTACGGTACAAAACACAGTCGTAACACTACCACACAATACGGACAATTTAGAAAATACTTTTTATTTACGTCACACATTGAAATTTTAGTAGCGCATTAGAGAAATAATGTAGAACGTTTTGTACAGCATCGAAACACAAGTTATGAATTTTCTGCGTCATTCTTTTCGCAAAACACGAGGCGTAAATATCGTAGCAAGAAACAGCATGGTTGAACAGGAACACATAGGTAAATCCGGCCAATCGGCATTTCGGATGTGATCAGAATATGCAACCGAACCATCTCAAATACACATAAAGTTGAAATAAGCTATGTAATAAATTTTTTAATGAATATTGTATAAATACTTCATAAAAAGCAGTAAAAAGGTAAAATATTACAAAAAAAATTCATTCCTTTACATAACAATCTATTTCATTATTAGTTAGGACGTTGGCAACACGGCTGTGACCTCAGAAAATAGTGACCGGACACGGCCTTAAGAGTGTCGGGCCCCTGGATATGGCAATGTCGCGCTCGTGTCGCCAGCGACGGGGGAGAAGTTGGCCGCAGACAGCGCACTAGAGAACTCTATTGGCGGGAACGGAACTACTCTGAAGACTCGCACGCGCGCTTCGCCGCTATATTATGTGTCCTGTTGAAGATGCTGTTCAAATGTAAATTATGAAGTACTGGAATTAAAGAGTAAACTTAGCTCTACCGCAACATAACACTTTTACTGAATTTAAAAGGGGTTAAGTAATAAAAAATCACGTTTATTTTAGAAGGTTAGGTACGCACAAAACCTTTAAGCCACAAAAAAAAAATATTTGGCCTATAGGAAACATGATTTGCAGTATACCACTCGAAAGGAAAGGTTTCATATATTTGTTAAAAATTATAATATGCAATTTTCCATTGTTATCACACGAGGGAACCATGGAGCAGAATACATTCACGTCTGTTTAAAGTGTGATAGTTAACTATTTTTTATTAATTATTTGGAATGTGCTATTGTGCTATGAGCAAGGGGGATTAAGGCACAATCTTTCTTCTTTACAAATCAGTAGTTAAAACCTGTAAAACATAATATATAGAAGTTTTATAACCAATTTTACACACTTCGAAATTTGTGTTTTTCGTCAAGCGATTATCGTTAAGCAATTAGGATACTGACAAAGTTTTTGAAAACCTTCTGCAATGTCTTTCCGTCGCTCTTCAGTCAATGGTGGAAAGGCTTCTTCATGTAAACTGTCCCAAATAGCACTGCATACTCTTCGTACAATTTTTCCAATTGTAGTATGGCCAATTCTGTATGTCAGATGTAAATCTCTCTGATCGCATCCACTACCCAGGTACCTGCAACATAAGATACGCAAAAATTAATGGGACAACAGAACATATTGGATCCTTCATCATCGAAGGATACTTTGCCCGACCAATAATATATGTGTTCCGTATTTGTGCAAGTTAGGATAGGTACTGTTTGTGTAGTGTAAGGCACTTGTCATTAAGTGTAACGTGATGGTTCTCTATCAGTTCAACGTCGTACGGAATTATAACTTCATTATACCCACATTGTCTACATTATCAGAACATTTACTTGACAGCAACAAGACAATATTAACGAAATTGTAATGGAAACAAGTAACAGCATTTGGAGGAAATGTTCACTGCGTTTGTCAAGTACTTTTCCACAATTGTTCAGAAATGTAACCTTACAAGTGAATGACATTTTGTAACATTTTGTAAGGTTAACTTACCTTACTGTGTGTGTAGTTTGCTTCTATTATATGTACGGGAATGTTACTTCAAATATATTTACAGTGCATGATATTTATTTTGAGGCAATAAATTCATCAAAAAATGGAGGAATATTAAGGATGCATACATGAAAACCTTAAAGAAAACGGCGTCTGGACAGGCTGCAGACCATGGAAGGCGATATATCTATGCTCGGCAGTTGTCATTTCTAGCAACTGCTGGTGCCAGCACAGACACCCAGTCGAGCTTAGCCAACGCTGAAGAACATGTCGAACAAGAGGATGAACACTCTAGTCATGATACTCCAACTCTACCTGGTCTACCTGAAGATTCTGTTCAACCTCCTCGCTACGACCAGACCGCATCAAAGAAACGTAAACGTGATTTGAAGTCCTCTTTGATTGATTTCATGAGCACTCCATTACCTTCAAATAACATTGTCAACATTTACGTTTTGCGATCGATGAGTCTTCTTTACGTACCCAGCCTACACAAATTATGCATATGTAAAAACAATAATTATAGATTTCACTTACCGTAATGTCACAGCGAGCATTTCTAGAGGAGGTATGGAGGGTCTCATCCATGTGTTTTGGGAGCTAATCTCGTCACTTATCTTGCCAGCGAGCTCGTCAAAGGATCTCACACTCATTCGGTAGTAGTTGTAAAACTTGTCTGGATGTTCTTGTAAATCCGCGAAAGATGTATAAAATATACCTCTCGATAGTCTTAATTCTGTATATGGATGTGTCCAGTAACGCCTATTATGTTTCCTTATGTACTTTTTATACACGAAATACGCAAATATCACACGTTTCTTTCGGTAGACCTCCATGTTCAGCAGCTGCATGCCTACTGCGGTTATTTTACGGACATGTGTGCATTCCACCTCAACGGCGCCGCAGCGACATCGGTGCGTCGCCGTGCGTTAAAACACGGATGTGGGCACCGGGCCTAAACTATGGCCCTACGGTTTTAAAAATGCCGTCCGCTAATTAAGAACACGATTTCCAATTTCCTTAAAAGTGCTAAATATTGTTTTTTCGCTTTTCTGGAGCTGAGATAATTTCAACCGTAATCGTAAAACAAAATCATAGGAACCTGTTTCTAAGCTTCCTAAAATAGCTAAAACGACTGCCGTACTTAAAAATGTAATACCGATGTATGTGAAACTCAGATATTAACGTGCAATGAACTTTGCTCCAGACTTTCCACTAGTAAAACTATGGTCACCGCTGCTGAGGGTGACATGAGGTGAGTATGGAGCGGCGCCGGAATGAAAGGGCGGGAGAAACGAAAGATCCCCGAGAAAACCCGCCGACCAACGGCATCGTCCGGCACTATTCCCACATGCGAATATCTGGGGACCGGCCCCCGCCGGGAATCGAACACGGAACGTCTTGGTGGAAGGCGAGATGTCTGACCCTCGACCACCGCAGCCCCGAGAAGAAATTGAGAGAAGTAATGAAGTCAACAGGTAATATTAACACATGCTTATTAACAAAAGATTTCTTTCAGTTACTTACGTTTATTGTTGTCTGCAGTTTTTAATTTTTTTCTGAGAAATGCATGAAATTCAATTGTTTAAATAAGATATCACTGCTCCCCTGGTAATGATCAGGGGAAACCATCCCCAAAACATCGCCAAGACAACGCGACTAAAACTGTCTCTACCTAGACAATGATTGGATTTTATTTCCTAACATTAAATCTTTGCCTGAGGCAACCAGAAAAAAAAACATATGAAAAAGTAGAACAAAATTTAAACAAAATCAAAATGTATTAATTACTTGCAAATACAGAAAAAATATATAAATATTATATTATCATTGTAACCATTAACTGTCATACACAAAATATACCAAAATATCAATAATTTATGGCTTTACAAATGCCACACATAAAATAGAAATAAAAAATACTAGGCCCTAGTAAGTACTTCTCTAGAAATACATTAAAAATTACTTGGCCACCAAAATTGAACAGTAAATATTTCTCTGTAATTACATTAAAAATACTTGGCCTCCAAAATTTGACATTTAATATTTCTCTGAAATAAACATAAAAAATACTTGGCCTTAAAAATTTAACATTAAATATTTCTCTGAAATAACATTAAAAATACTTGGCCTCCATAATTTAACATTTAATATATTAAATGTATGGTCGCACATGGACCAACCTCAATTTAAAACAGGAATACAATTCTGGCTATTACTTAACTTAACTGTGGCACCAACAGCATTTCCACCCGGAAATCGATTCTGAAAACTTAAAGTCTCCTCTATCTGCATTAAGTCCATAGCCTCCGAGTGCGAGAGTCTCTCAACCATAGCCTCCTCCCTGCTCTCTCTCCATGTCCAAAACTCCGCTATTTATTAAAAATAGTAACCAATCACAGTTCAGACACAATTACATCATTACAACAGTCCTGCCCTCTATGCCCCGCGCCAGCTATACGCTTGCAGCGCTATTTACTTTTAAGTGGCGCTATCTACAATAATCAACATGAGTGCCAACTTGCGAATCCAAAATCCTTGTCGTCAAGCCTCTTCGATGACGTCATCCCCGATAACGTGAACAAGCAAACAATTCGTTCCTCTGCTCAGTTAGTTGCCTGCCGTCCGTTGGAGAACACACAAGCACAGCTCGTCGTCAACACTAGCTAAGGTGCATTTTACCCTCCGCGCACAGCAAAGCGTTCAGATATGTACCATAGTTTTCCTTGAAAAAGACGAAGGAGCTTCTCAACTACGAATATTTATTATTCTGTGGCGAAATACTATCATAAATTTTTAATACGTACCACGTTCTCGTATCGGCACTTTATAAAATGTCATTAAATATGATCTATTAACATAACTAGTAGCCGTTTATTTAAAGCTCGACATACAGTTATTTATTTCGCGCGTTTCATATCTTAATTTAAAATGTATTCACATATATACGCGTAGTATTTTCGTCCATTTCGCCTATAGAAGCCTTATGGCAGAAGTAGCTATACACACAGTTAGTTTAACTTTATCCATTTTTATACTTAGCTGAAATAAATCACATATACAATTCAGCGAACACTGTATCGACAATAAACTTACTATTTTAACACGAAACTATTTCCCGTGTGTTTTATGGTGAGTGTCTCCAACATGATGTTGAATTTTCTATTTACATAGCATATTGTTATTTTCATTTGAAAAACGTGAAATGTCTTAATTATAAGCATTTAAAAATGATACAACTTTTGGATTTTTTAAAGAAATTTTTATAGGCTAAGCATATGTTATTAGTGACATGTAAAAAGCGAGTTTATATGTGATTTAATAATCATGTATCACTGATTACTCAATAATTATTGAAAATAAGTTAAATCTATAATATTTTATCGCGAGATTTGAGCAAGTTGAAATTATTTCTTTTAAATAATAAGAGTACGTTAAAAACATTCAAAATAATTGAATTATAAGTTCTTGCAAGAAAATAGTGTGATGGCGCACTTTAAGAAATGGCCATATGAATATATTGCTGGAAAATTCTCAGTTTCGTGCGCTTGAGGTTACAGACTCAGAAGCGTTGGAGCTATAAGGGCGACACTGAAGTGCGCATCAAATGCTCAGCGCCACAACTTGCCAAGCTCTGAACAAGCCGATTCATTTTTACTGTAGGACTTGGCAACGGTTCATATTTATGTTATTTTTAGAGTTAAAGAGTTGAAATCCTGAAAGGGAACATATCGCAAACCCATCAAATAGAAATGTTGGAAATTGTTTGTACTATGTTGCCTGTCATTTCAAAACATATGTTTGAACATTTTTAGTTAATTGTCAACTTTTTTAACAGTCTAATGGTCAATTATCAACTAGATTGAACAGTCTCAAACTCAAAAATTAACCATAATTATAAAAACTCATGTTTAAAATAAAATTGGGCTACATATTACAATCTCCGACGTTTTTATTTTACGGTTTTGATCTGCTCGATTCGGAATTTTAAAAATAAAACTTATTAAATTAGCATACATAGGGACCAGTGACAAACAAATGTTACTGGTGTAAAATCTGCAGCAGAGATCAGTGCGCCTCTCAGACTCTGTATCACATACATTCAGTTAGTATATTTGAAAGTACTGCAGCCTGAGGAGGCAAGGTTTAGCTATGTTGGAGGGATTTACAAGTGCAGAGTAATGATAACTTTGTCAGCACTTTACATCTTGGTAATTAGCACTGATAAAGGGTGACATGATGTGAGTTTGAAGGAGTACCGGAATGAGAAGGAAGGTGGTAAACCGAAGATCTTCGAGAAAACTCGCCTCTGACTGGCGGCGTCATCCTGCACGTATTCCACTTGCGAAATTCCCGGGGCTGACTCTGCCGGAAGTCGAGCCCAGATCGCCTAGGTGAGAGGAAGGATTTATAACATGTGATTTTATTAAACATGGTGTCTTAGCATGACATTCCGGCCTTGTCCGATGTGCGACTTATTTTCATATGTTGGCACAATGAGCACATGGCCGGCCTCCGTAGCGTAGTCGGTAAAGAACTGGTCTACCGTGCAAGAAGTCCTGGGTTGGAATCCCGGCTCGGGCATGGATGATATGTTGTCCCTTCATCTCACTCCACCCTTATTGGCTCTTAAGAACTTGATTTTAAAGGGCCGTTAACCCTTTCACCTAACAATGGGCGAATCTGGAATAGCTTCGTAAAAAACTACTGTTTACGAACCTACAGTAACGCCACTGAAGCGCGTGGCAGCGGCGCCATACAGGCTCCTCATAAGATTCGCTTCTAGGTGTAAATTGTGATATATGATATCAGTGTTTATGATGAGTGTGACGAAATGTGTTTTAATTTATTAATCAGGGGAACGATAATACTTTGCATAGTTTAGTACAACACCATGTTTTAAGAAACTGAAACAATGTTAAAAAAAAAACGTACAGGAAAACCAGTTTTAGCAGGCCATGCTAAATATTTACGTTTATCCCGCTATGTGTCTATCGCGCAGTAGTTCTAATTAACATTTACATTCGTTTGCATCTACATTGCACGTTGCTTTGATAGTTACAACCAGTCCAGTGCAACCTCTAAAATTAAAATATATTTTTATTTTTAATTTGGTGTAATGATTACAATTAGGTAATAAACAGCTATAAAATATACTGCGATTAAACCTTTCTAGATAACCTGTAAAATAACCCATTACGTTACAGTATTTTTATAAACTATGAAGTATGACATTAAAGTTTCCATTCATATGCTATGCTAATTGAGGTTAGTTTTGTCAAAGTTTACATGAAAAAATATCGATTCATAAAATTTGGTTTATATCATTTCCGATATCTCTAAATATGTCATGCTGCCTAAAATAATGGACCTGTAACAATACACCTCTTAAAAGACACCATAGGATATAAACTGTAGTAATTTCAATTCTGTTACAATGAGTCGAGTACTCGAAGTTTGAAGTCTTTAATTATTTACTTACGTTGCACTGTATTTTATTGTCAGATGTACACTATATTCTATTGATCTCTGAGCTTGAATGATATATTGCCAAACTTTTGAACTTAGCTCCAAACATCAGTTTAACTATCGATATGAATAAAAGTATATATGAATCGGTTTGAACAGAAATGGTACATGTGACCAAATCAAGTTTTCAAGAAAATCAACAAAAACTGTTTTATGAGCAACATATTTTTTCTGTATGTTTCATGCAATTCTGTTGCAAAGGGGATGCCTTTCAAGATGAATTGGGAGAAAAAATATACATTTTGTTGTCTTGGTTCTATGCTAGAGGTAATTAAACTTTTACACTTGTCCCCTTTCTGCACCTAACCTGGTGTTCCAGAAACATAATAATAGTACCCTGTAATATCTGAAAGACCTTGAGAGTAAAATGGATCTTAAAATTTGTTCATTTAATAGATCAATGGTACAAGTACATAATTTCAGATGAATAAATACAGTTGAACTAGAACATAGCAGAAAACTACACAAAAATAACATGCTATATAAGTATTTCCTGAAAATACTTTTCACATGTACATATTGTAATACAAAGGAAGCTTTATAGTCTTGCTACTGTAAAGTAATGTAACAATAAAGCTTTCAGCTGCTGCTCAATGCCATATTAATGTGTCTTTGGTGCAAACATGGCATTTTGTTAATGAAAACCCTTGTACAATGCTGCTTGGCTTACACTCACTCAGTTTCATCACAACTATTCTCGTTAATATGCTTATTTGCTTCATTTACTGTTGGCCACCTGTAGATCTCATCATAGAAGGTGTACCCGAGCAGATAGCCTTTCAGTTGCTTTAGATCTGCTATCTTTTTGGGGTTTATTGGAACCCGACCTGTTGGGTAGGCTGCATCTTGTGGCAAAGGAGGAACTGTAGCTTGTGTAGCGAGTGTAAACGTGTGTCCCTCAAATCCTCCATTGACTGTGCTGACTACAACCTTTCCCTTTCTCTCCTGACTGTAAAAAAAGTATTTGTATGTGGAAACTTTGAATGGTTCCTTCTGACCACGTGGAAATCCTGGGCGAAGCGACTCATCTCTGACACAGGTTTTCTTATATTTCTTAGGCCACCACTTTGTAATGACAAAATGTCTTCAGTTCATACCTCCTTTACATTACGCTGCCAGTTCAGCTTGCTCGTACAATTAGTTCATTGTATTGTGCGAGAATATAAATCCGATCTGCTCGCCGAAGAAGACGTTTAATGCAGGCAAAATCTCTGTCGCATGGCAGATATGAATGGCCACGAACTGGAAAATGATTAACAACACTTTCTAATCGACCGCTATGTACAAAATTCATTAGAAATCTCACAACGATATTGTTCTTATTTTGCCCAATACATCCATCACTAAATAGAATGAGATTTCTTGTTGTTGTGGGCAGCTTATTTGGGATGTAATTTAGAAGGAAAGAACAAACTTCGTTATGTGTTCTGTCTGTGTATTTTCCTATTTGAATACAACAATAATGAAAAAAAATATGATGAAATCGACCTCTCTGTGTTTAATATACTTCAAAATATTTACTTATGATCTTATTAACATTCATACTTACAGTATTATTAGACTCCATTGGCGCGAGAATAATGTGACGCTATCGCCGACCTCGAGTCGCCGTGGTCGATACAGCTTGCTCCGCGCTTCAAACAGTTCAAAACTCCACCAACAGGTGGCATCAGAGTTAGGTTCTCGCCGCCAAGTTGCATCATTTGCGTGCGTTTGTCCGTTGTGCGTATATACACAAAAGAGTATTGGGAATTACTTTGAGTATCATTGCCGAAATGATGTGAAACCATCTGTAATCTGTAAATTATGTTTTATGTTTGCCAGCCTAAAAACAACATACCTTTTATTTCACATGTTAAGAAAATACTTTATTTATTGTTTCTGAAGTACGTCGTTGTTGTTCGTGGCAGTAGAACTGATCGAAACCTGAATTATTGAATAACGTGTGTCATGTCTGTTTTAGTGGCAGTTTTACGTTACAAATTCAAATATAATATACCCTCATTTACGAGATTCGTAACGGCAATAACGCATGTTTTTCGATTAGTCGATGGACAGAAACTAAACATTAACTCATTCATATATTCAGCCCATGTGCATTTAATAAGTAGATATTGTAGCTAAAATTTATCGGAGCAATTTTATGTAGTTGTAAACATTGCACGACCCTATGTAAAAAAAATCACATGGCATTATTTGTGTTTACATTCTGCGGAAAGATATAAACTGGCAGAAAATATAAATTAATAAGGGTTTTTTTGAGTGTTCACTTTATTCCGAATCACCTTTAATCGTATGGATTGTCTTTTGCTTCCTTTAGTAAGGATTACAACTTTTTGGCTCGCCTTTTATGCACTACCAGTTCAGCAGAAACGTTTCTTTTTGCAGCATCATATAAGCAAGGATCACGAAGTTTCACAGAGAGGCTTACGCAAGCACAACAAACATCAACTTGAGGACGTCCAAATGAATAGTCAAAATGTGTACTGAAATATTCAAAATAATAATGGTATTTCACTGTATTGGTATGTTCAGGATGCTCTTCTTGGAACATGCTGTGCTTGTTCTTTACACATAACATAGCATCAAGATACACTTTCTCTTTGCCGCTATAATGTATTCTTTGGACGTCAAACTTGCTGATATTGTTATGAACAACATCACGAACTACATCAGGCACATCGTTTCCTCTCCGGTTTTTACCACGCATATCCTTACATACCTTCTTTTCAACTAACAGTGTGTAAAGCCTATCTACACGCTTTTTTGTGGTTGCATGCAGTGCGATGAATGCTTTCTTACAAATTGGCACGTAATTACCATTGAATTTAACATAATAGTCATAAGAGTTAGTTTTTAAGTACTCTTGGATGTAGATGTTGAGGGCACAGGACTATCACACTCAATAGAAGTCTTCTTTGATCTGCGACGTTTAGCCTGTCTCTTACATATCAAACCCTGACGGTAAGTGTCCTGTGTGTCCTTAGATTTTAAGGTATTATAACTTGTAAACACACTAGCCTGTTCAATATCATAACATTTCTTGAAACAACCAAGTCTGCACTTACATCATCTCCTGTCTTTGCAGCAGTAATATGTTTACCCGAGTATGACATGAGCCAGTTCATTTTATCTTTTCTTTCTTCATGATGTTTCGTTTCCAGTTGTTTACATTTATAATTCCTTTTCGTCGTTTTGGTACAAGTTCATCACTTTCACTGCCCGACATATTTGTTACAATAAATACTAACCCCACAACACAAACCAATACAACGCACTTCCACTTTTGTTTACATTCACATAACCTGGATGAATCAAGCCTTTGTTAGTTCAACTGTTAGGAGTGACCACGGTCGTAGAAGAACAGGCCTGGACACTCGCCTGGATATTTGACCCCCTTGTTGTTCGACTGTAGTTCACCAAGTTACCGAGAATATTGTGTTTTATTGGCGCTGAAGTACGGCGGTCGGACTAAACTCCGCTCACTTCCTTTCCACTACGATAAACAATTTATCAAAACGTATTTTTTTATCAATTTATGAAATACTTTCTTCGCTCAGAAATTTAGAAAAGGCTCCAGCAATCTTTATTTACTTTATAAATTTAACAATGGAAAAAAGTGGAAGATGTTTGCGTCCGACCGCCCGGAAAACAGCGCCAAAAAGTACGACATTCTCGGTGGTAACTTGGCGAACTACAGCCAAACAACAAGGGGGTCAAGCAAAATACATTGTTAGATAGGCGAGTGTCCAGACCTGTTCTTCTACGACCGTGGGAGCGACAAACTGTAGGAATGTTTATACTAGCATAGGCCATAGAGGTTGTATACATGGGCCAGTACTAAGCCCAACTTTATCACAGATGTATTCAGTGCAGAAAGGAGACATGTCCTACAGAAGTATCCTTTATGCACTTAACTATACGTTTGATGGTCCACGTTCACCCATTTCCGATTGCTTTACGTGACCTGTTTCTGCACAGGTAGGTGCATCTACCCTACCTGACTACACTTATGTAGCTAACTCTATTTCAGCCAAAATGTCACATGTATCCTTTCTGTTCTAACCTATTCATATAGTTCTAATGCTGTGTTCTTTCAATCTGGCGGACTTACAATATCAAATCAAGAATTGCAAGTTTTCATGAGGATAGACGTGTGTATACACACGCAAAATCCGGTACCGGTTACCTTACTGCCTAGTACATATGCATTGAGTTCGATAAAATTCGGTCCACAGTTCAAATTTTTTGGGGGGAAAGTACATGCTAAGATACACACACATAAGTGATACTATAATTCTAGTATCTTTGAAAAGTGGGCTTAAAATTCATTAATATTATAGACAAATTCGTTTGATTTTTAATGCTGGAAATGAGTTAATACTCGTCTTTAACCTGCAGTGGAAGAGTAATTTCCTGATATGTTAACTAATTATTGTACGAAAATACTTCACAACACACAATATGTTAAATAGTTTCTACTTACGATTGCACCGTCCTAAAGAAAGACCTCCAACGTGAGGTCCTTAACACAGGTGAAACATTTTAGAATTTAGCACATGAATGTAAGGACGACAGCAGAAAAAAATAGCAATTTTATTTTTGGTTTATGTTCAAGTGTTTCATATAAAAAGCTGCATGTAGATTTATGCTGCTGCATGTTTTGACAGTGCAAAGCACGTAGTCATGTGCCAAATAGTCCAGTGCAGTTTTGTAGGGCCTGCAGTCTTGAACATTCTTGCCTGAATACCTACTGTGTGAACCACAAACATGTCATGCGAGTGTTACCAGCTTATTCAACCTACATGAGAGCTAGCATAGCTGTGCTCGAGTGTGCTGAGGACAACACGAGTGCCCTACCTTCACGGCCAGTTTCTCCACACTCTACTCCCGGAGGCAACTTGTACCTTGCTTGCAGTGAGCGGGAAACTCTCTGGAGGGCGATGCCGATAACAAGGCAACTCAACTGAGCGAAAAACTTTAATTGATTTTCCAACTGAGCTCATAATGTTATCCTGTCACTCCGGAGCCGAAAACTTTTCGCAATGAAAGCGAGGAAGGAGGGGATGGTTGAAAAAAGCATAAACTGATCTAATTTAGTTTTAACCTTTAAAAAGCAAGGTAAAGTGCGTAGTCATTGCTAATTAATATGGCAACTAGAGCTCTCACACACAATTTAGGACACGCAAGCTCTTCTGTTATAGTTTTAAAGCGTATCAGAGTGACTTTGTAAACAGCTTTAAAATGTTGAAGCATGGAGATGGAAATGAAATTTCATGTAATATGTATGTTAGAACATGTGATAATTTTTTTTTTTAAATGAGGTCAGGCATTTCTTTACCCACAAATATTTTCCTACATCTGAAAAAAGCAACTGCAAGAAATTGCAGGAAGAATTGGGTATTTGGCAACATCGTGATAGCAATGAATTCGTATTGGTAACATATGTATTGTCTAACTGCACTTAAATATTAACGTACAGAACGGGGCGAGGAGTTTCAGATGTAATATTGCATAGGGAAATACAAGTAGAATTCGTAGACCGGTCACCGTGATTTCGGTTTGCTATGGTTATGTTTCTAGTGAGCAATGCAGTGGCACCTAACTACAGACCAATCTTCCTCTTTACTGTCTGAGCAGTTGGCTCCTTCTATACTGTCCTCACCGTAGACTAGATTTTAACCATTCTTCCGTCCTCATTTTATTAAAAACAAAAAGGCACCAGCTTAACTGATAAGACTACATTCTTTAAAGTGCGTGCAAAAAAAAACAGAAAGTTTTAATCGTTTACGTACAAGAACAATAAATAATAATATTTATTTTTAGACAAATGATAAACGAAATACACCAACTATACGGCAGTTTACAAGTAATGTGTGCGTACCCAGTTTGATAAAATTGGGGATAACTTTATCTAACATGTATTTTTATCCTAAAAATTAACAAGAAGTTACCAGCGTAATTGAAAAGCCTACTTTCGTCGAAGTAACTGCAAATTAACCCTGAATGTTAAAATAGTTTACATAATCACACGTATGATACACTATATACACTAAAGATAAGTCAGCTTACTAAGCAATATAGGAGTACCCAGTTTAATAAAATTGACGAAATTTTTTTTAGATATATTTTTATCATAAGGATAAAAAAATAGCCATCGTTTTTTAATATTCCAAAAAAAGGATGAATTAGATAGACAAAAGTCAAGATAGCTTTATATGTAGTATTTGTACCAAGTTTGATGAATTTCCTGAAAATATTTCCTCAGATAAGTCACACTATGCTAAAAATATAAACAGGAAACCATTTTGAAAATATGAATACAGGCTGAAAGAAGTACACAAAAGTGAAGTCAGCTTTATATGTAGTATAGGTTCTATCAAATTTGATGAAATTTGAAAAATACTTCGTAAGATATGTAATACTATGCTAAAAATATAAAAATTCCTAACGTTAAAAAATGAACACAGGATAAACGAAAGACACAGAAGTCATGTTAGCTTCGGATGTTGTACGTGTGTAACAATTTTAGTGTATTTATAGAAAAAACTAATGTATGTAGTTCTTTGTAATAATATAAAATGGCCACTATTTTGTACTTATTAGCTGAGTATGAACAAAGAACATTACAGTAACATCAACTTTGTATGTAGTATATGTGTACCAAGTTTGGTGAAATTATGAAAAAAAATATTATCTAAGATCTGTAATATAAAGCTAAAATTATAAAAGTGGTGACCATTTTCAAAATATGAACATAATACAGAGAAGGAAAGCCATATTTGCATACAACGTCGGACGCCGTTGTTGCAGCTGAGAGAATATAAAAACCTGAGAGGAATTATCCTTTACCTCTATTTGATCAGTCGCACTGATAAGTAGTTATGAATTAAAATAGCGGCAAGACGAAGTGGAGGGAAAGTGATTAGTGACAGCGAGAGTGAAAGACGCGAGAGGTACAGCGGTACATGTGTTAATGTTCTAACGCACTTAGCACTGCAGGCACCACACTTAGCACTACAGGCACCACACTTAGCACTGCAGGCACCACACTTAGCACTACAGGCACCACACTTAGCACTACAGGCACCACACTTAGCACTACAGGCACCACACTTAGCACTACAGGCACCACACTTAGCACTACACGCACCACACTTAGCACTACAGGCACCACACTTAGCAC
>PNEQ01034812.1:7053-48030 GCA_003012365.1 Medauroidea extradentata | reverse complement strand
TCATTCGATTAACCTCTTACCTTAGGTGTCTGTAATTACCCCACAACGTCAAATAGGCAGGGCTATAAATAAGGCCCAGGCGAAGTCGCTGTTAGTGGCAGGGACAAACTTAAGACTGCTTTTCGCGTGGACAGCTATAGCTACTTATCCTGCTGCAGAATTAGTTCAACTAGCCGCTTGGACATTCTAACACTTGATGGCTGAAGTACCAATATTGTGTACAAAGAGGTTTTTAAATTAAAGCAAATATTATCAGTTACGAATAATACTCGCGAGCAAAGCCGCGGGGGACTGCTAGTCCTCTATAATTATTGGAACTTTTTAAAGCGGGACATTCTGTATAGCTCAAGGGGACCGATTGAATATAGCTTTTTTTGGTGCAACGATAAATTTGCACCTGCGTCGCGTCTTGTTGCGTTCTACTGGAATAAATATGCACACAGAGAAGTGGAAAACGTCACGTGATGGGTACCAAATTGTTGTAAATGTGCGCATGTCAAACACTTTGCCCCAAACACAGTTGCTTTGTTCACGCATGCGTGGTTAGAGACCTATGCAGCTCGCGCATGAGCTGTGTTGCAGCGTGTTAGGAGTAAGTTTTTTTTTTTATTAAAAGGATACTACTAAACTTGCGTTTGATATTCCTATCTACGAAAATAAAACATATTTGAAAATACGCTTCTCTATTATTGTTTTTTAGATACCGTGTTTAGAAGTATGGTTTCGGGGTACCTCAAGATGTCCAGAAACGGCTTTTCCTGACTGCGGACACGTAAAAAAAATACGAGCCGAAATCGTAAAACGAAACTAGAGAAGCACTCACTGTGTGTGTAGAGCGTGTGGTGCGGCCCCCGGACTAGGTTCGCCCAAGCAGTTTCGGCGATACATGTTCGCGTGTGTGTAGGGACATTTATTCTGATTGGTGCAGTCAAATAGCGACTCATTTGTACAGATACACAATGGCAGTGCAGAGCTGCAGACGTGCTCGTAAGGCATTAAAACAAGTTATTGCAAAAATATTTTCATCTAAGTTATAGGTCCCATAATATGATTTCCTGAGAGGTTTAAATTTTTTAGTAGTCTGTACTTTTTCCTACTTTTCTCATTAAGGAAATCTTTGTGCCTAACGTTACAAATAAATGCGTAAATCGTCGTACTTCCGCAAGGGTTTGTAAGAGTACAAATGTGACAAATTTGCAGTCTACTCGTGACACGCCATGTCCTCGGGTGATCCCAGTCAGCAATATCACTAGCAGAGTCTCGTTGAGTCTGATGTCACGAAGGAAAATCACCCACACTTTGTTGTCTCTCTCTCTCTCTCTCTCTCTCTCTCTCTCTCTGGTTCTTTCTCGTGGTGATTCCGGACAGAGTGTGTTAAATTTGTGTTGTGATAGATTATTAAGAAGTAAGCCGAAAGTCTGTCTTCAATCTGTCTTTAATGCGAATATACTGGATGTAATGTTACCCTGAAAATAGCATTTGGAATTAATTTTACTTAAATATAAAATAAATAACTTGATATTAATAATCGAAACTTTTAAGTAGTGCGTGAATAATGGAAAATGAATAGTAATTTTCAAGTCATATTTTCTGAATACTATTACTCTCACTATAATACTTAACGGACAAATAACACATTTGAGTTATTTTTTGTAAGGTGCGGTCATTAAAATTAACATACTCCCGTCTGTATATATATATATATAGAGAGAGAGAGAGAGAGAGAGAGAAAGAGAGAGAGAGGGAGGGGGGAGAGAGAGAGAGAAGAAAGGGGGTTGTGGTTTTCATCTTCATCCAGTTTTACATCTCGTTATGCGCAAGCCACCATCTTAAGTAATCAAAAAAAAAAATTCATTGTTTACGATACAGTTTTTCAGCTTTAATAAATGAAGTAAACTTGGTCGGTCTTTTTTTTTTATAGTGCCGTGCCAGACAGTATTTAGATTGCTAGTGTGCCCTTGTAGCAAGAACATCGAGCTGGATGTGAAGTCTTTTGTACCTCTGAACTGACACATTTATTAAGGGCGCGGCTACCGCAATTTTCATCACCATTTCTTTGTTTTTTATTTGTATCAGATATTTTTTTCTTTTTTTAGACACTAAATGTGACTAAATTTGGCTCTTATGAAATTTTTTTATCTCTCATAGTTTTCGCGTAATGGCTTGTTAAAGTCATATTTTGTACGTTTCCGTTTTAACGACTACACTAAAACCAACTGATGTACCAAACTAAAAAAAAAATAACAGTGGATAAAGACATTGCAGGCTACAATGACATGCTCATGAAATTTAAGAATAAACATTATTTGAATTTTAAAAAAAAAATGTTGAAACTGAAAATAAAAATTTTAAAATTTAATAATTTTTTTAAAAATACAAATAAAAATTTTTTCTTTAATTTTTGAGCATGCCATTGTAGCCTGCAATGTTATAACCAATGTGATTTTTTTTTAGTTTGGTATATCAGTTGGTTTTAGTATAGTCGTTAAAACGGAAACGAGCAAAATATGACTTTAACAAGCCATTACGCGAAAACTATGAGGGATAAAAAAATTTCATAAGAGCCAAATTTAGTCACATTTTGTGTCTAAAATAAGAGAAAAATATCTTGTATAAATAAAAAAAAAAGTAATGATGATGAAAATTGCGGTAGACCGCGCCCTTAATTTTTCGTTTTAGATCGTGTGATTTTCAAAATTTTCTTATTTCAAGTACGTATTATTTACATTTTGATTACCTACCCAATGGGATCTATGAGAAGAGTTCTGTTGCCAACTCTTTGCCTTGTAAAGTACTGTTCATAATTACCGTATTTCGTTACTTTTCATTCAAGATGGATAATATTTAAAGGAGTTACGGTCTGTGGCTTTGCTAATGTGCTGAATCATGTTGATGTACGTCACGATTCACTAGGATAGAAATAGACATGTTTATCATCTTGTAAGATTATCTGACGATCTTGTGCGCTGGCTATAATGTGCCAACTACGAAGCTAATGAATAATATAATAGGTCATATGAAGGTGACCAGCAATGGAGAGAGAGATAGAGAGAATCACATCGAACGTCTGCGAGATTTGCAATTTAATTGATTTGCCTCGTTGCGTATTACCTCGACTCCGAGGTCGGGAATACAAAAACTTCCCATATCACGGATTACAGCTTTGTGTTTCGTGGGCGAGGTGTAATTCACAACAGTTTAAGTTTCGAAAGAAACACGAACAAGGTTTCGTACAGTTCTAAGTGGCGGGTACCAGCTGCAATCTCACAGTAATGTTGCTTCACCAGGGACGGGAAAATGTTGTGGGTTCGTTGGCCTATATAGTATAGCAGCCACATACCTCTGTATTCTCGAGCTGTCCTAATGTGTAACCAGTTTAACCCAGCGCCAGATGGCTCAGGATTCGTTCTTTTCATTGCAGGTTGGTTGTCTGGCCTGCTTTCTCAGACGAAGTTGCAATTCTCCGATGCCAAGTTGTATTCAGTGGCGAAAGGAAACCGTTAGTTCCTACTATACTCTCGGAGCACATATACAGAAGACACCTAAGTAATTTGATGTGACTAAGGACGTGTTACTGGAATTTACGTTCACGTTTCTTGCACGCTACTGGTCGGTTGGTGAACCTGCATCTACCAGTCTAATGGCGCAACACAGAAAAAAGTGTTTTGTGGTGGCTACAAATTGTTTTGTCAATATGGACCTCACGAAATAATTTTGTAGTGGTTACAAAAATATTTTGTAGTCACTGCAAAACTTTCAGCGAAAATAGTTTGTGGTCACTACAAAAAATCTGTGAACAGACATTCAGCTTTCCTCTGTATCGCTTCCTTTTGAATAAATCCTCACCTCGGCTCTGGTTTTATTGCTTACAAATCAAGCCAGGTGTACATAACGTCTGAAAATAAATGAAGAGAAAAATTGGGACGTTGTTGTACGGATTTACCAACCTAAGCATTATCTGCGATATTAATAGTGCCAGCTCGACTTAAAAACCACTGTATATCAACAACTGATTTCTGGATTTTATATTAAATTAATACTGAGCATTGTTCTAATGATGGGATTTAATGTTTCCGTTGTCTGAACAGACTTCATTTTCACTAACAACACAGGTTTTTCATGCGACTACATAATACGAGTGAATTTATGAATCCTAGCAACTAAGCGGCAAGCTGATCCTTCGGGCTCTTGAAGTATAGTTACTTGCGAAATACCAGCGGCCGCCAAAGTGGCGCGAGTCCGGACCAATTTCAGCTGTAGCTTCCAGTAAAATGCAAGAGCTCTGGATATGGCCTGTTTTGAATATGACGTAGCTGGAAAGTAACACTGGAAACGTCGAACTCTGCATTAACAGTGGAAAAATACTGAACGTAAAATACACAGGGGGGTAAAAGTTTCGGGTGCTGCATCTTCGGACATCATCACGTGCGCTGCTGGCTTCCTAGCGGACGGCAACCGAGAACCCCTTCACTGACATCAAGCTGTATATCTCCCTGGGGACGTACCCCAGCCTCGGCCATTAATGAGCGTCTTTAAAACAGCACAAAAAACATGCCAGAAAGAGGATTACGATACGACATCCTAGCTAAATTACAGCTCATTAAATCTAAATCCCTCCTCACAAGTCTGCTGAGGGGGTGGATGGTCGCTCTGTGTGCAGAACATTAGAAATTAATTATTTTCTGAAGATACGTTGCTACGTCTGAAAAAGGAAGTTCTAGTAAAAACAATCGTACTTAGATTGATAACAAAGTTATTCAGGCCATTTATTGATATTTTGGTCTTCCGTTACTTTCCACGATTAATCATCGACTCTCTTTCTCTCCCTCTCCCAGTTTCTCTCTTTTTTATTCTCCCTTGCCTACTCTGTCTCTTTCCATCCCCTGTGATCGGTCGAATTGTATAAGAAACAGAACTGGACATTCCTCAGCTCAGTCCCAGCACATCAGTTGGTACTCCACAGCACGGTGTTGTGTGTCCGAAAAGGATGCCAGATGTGTTGTCTACCTAGCAGGGTGTTTGGTATCGGCACTCCAGTCCACCCTCCGATATTTCGGTCGCGGTTTTTCGGGAAACGTTGGTTGGAGAGCTTTTTTTTTACAAAGTTGGTACATTTTTTAAATTTACACTTACTCTTTCATAAGCAGTCTTTAAACTAAGATTCAGCGTAACTATAAACGAAATTACACGCGATATGAGTTGATCAGAACTCTTTGTTTTATTATGAGTCTTTTTTATTACCCAAACCGTATCCAATTAGTTTTTGAGATATCTTTAGTAACTTTTTTATATTTCAGTTAAAATGTACTACTTTCATGTGCACGTAATTGCCTGGTGTGCACTTTCGGCCAAATTTTTAATTGTACAAACTAGCTATTTTGAATAAGAAACTTTACCAAGTTAGTTGGTCGATATGTATGGCTTCTGTTTCCGAAAAGCAAGTTTCGTTGTGATTCGGTAGAAACGTAAATTAGTTGCTATGAAAATATAGAACTAGAATAATACAAATAAATCGATTTCGTTTGGTACCGGTTGAAGACTGTTGTATTAAATTAGAAAAAAATACAGTAGAGCTATTGTTTTTTGTAATTCACTGCCAACCATACAAGTAGTGTAGCCACAGTGACACTAGGTCTTAAACATGTTTAGTTGAACACATACGACAGCCATGTTTGATTGTGTTTGAAACTAAACATGCGTGCAATATGTTACATGTTTAATACGAATAAAATGAATAAACTTTCTTACCTCCATAAACATGGAACCGTATTTTATTGTTATCACACGTTCACTATACATTCGTGACACTAGAAATATTATGTTGCAACTAACTCTACGATTATTTATGCGTGTAAAACGAATATAAACACTTTAAATACAATGTCGCACCAAATAGCAACAATTTATGTTACACAACTTGTTGCTCAAAGAAGCCAATAGAAGTGCAGCAGAGAAGAAATGTCCTTCGTAGTTACTGTATATGAAACTGGTTTACTTAGAACGAGGAAAGAATGCGATCTGAACTTGTCGCAGATCGTGTAACCGCCTCATAAAACTGAACATGTTTAACTGAACTAGTTATGTATATCAAGCGTTACCGCGGCCTAAGACAACCATTCTTAATGCAGAAATGTGTACCTTCAGAAGGTGATTTTAAAAATAATCAGTTCACTCTCACCGTGTATAAACTGTACTATTAATCATAATTTCTGAAAACTCTGCCAATCATATAATTTTATTCACACCTACGCAATCCACGCGGAGTCGCAGTGTAATTGACAGGGATGAAAATTTTATATTTTAGTTTATTAGTTGTAGCTACATCACAATATGATTGTAATGCATTACTTTCAAATGTCAGGAGCTCGGTAACACACTCGAACAATCAAACAATTCATTAAACGAATGACTGCAAAACACGCTGTCGCCTATGATAACAAAACGCACATAATTTCCTTTCTGTGCATATTCATACAACCACAATTTTTTTCATTTTTTCATTTATTCTTTAAATTGTAGTTACTGTGTTTTATTATGTGTAGTTTTTTTTTGTTAACTGTACTGAACTTTACTTAACTTTGTCATTAGAAAAAAGTTCAAAAATTAGAGCGTTAATAATACTCAGATTCGTTTTGTTATGTGCAAATAGTCAACGTTATTGTAGGACCCACGTAGTTTATATACCATGTAATGTCAGGTCTTAAAACTGTTTTATTCTACCGAGGAAGATGGTGGAAAGCTAACTCGTTGGACTCGCAATCGGAATGACCCGGGTTCAATGTCCGGCCACGAGCATCCTGATTTCGGTTTCCTGTCAAGGTTTCTCAAAATCGCTGCCGTCGAATAACAGGATGGTTACTTAAGAGTGCGTGATAGATAAATAAACGCTGAAAACATCAATTGAATTCTACACTTTTTTCGAAGTCAGTATGGATAAAATACAAAACGACAGTCTTAGATAGTGGTGTTTGCCAACATTATGAGTAAATATTTATATAGAAGTACTCATTCGTTACACATGATATCTT
This sequence comes from Medauroidea extradentata, assembly GCA_003012365.1. Lineage (NCBI taxonomy): Eukaryota > Metazoa > Arthropoda > Insecta > Phasmatodea > Phasmatidae > Medauroidea > Medauroidea extradentata. The sequence goes on along the minus strand of PNEQ01034812.1, from coordinate 41,002 downwards.
GCGCCTCAGTTAAATGCACGAGGTTCCGGCGTCAGAGATTGTGCCACAGAAGTTCTCGTAACACTGAAACATTTTTTTTTTTTTCAAAACGTTGGGATAGAACAATTTTTTTTCTAGGATTGCTGTTTTTTAACTTTCGCAAATTGGCTTCAAGAAGCGTACAGTTATAAATTGATGCTTTTAACGTTGAATTCTGTACCATACCCTCTTAGCATAGGCCCCGGTCGATTCCTTTCCTAGTACCTGTCCTTATGTAAAGTTGTTTGTAACATGCTGTGATGACCTCGCTGTCGACGATCCGGCAGTCCAATGAGTGGAATGTCAGGTGGTGTCTAGACTTGAGCCAGTTTAGCCCAAAACTAGTTCGCGCTCCTCGGAAGGGGGCTGATCTTCGAGCCTTAACTTGCTCAGAAGTTTAAAGTTATACGATTAAGAAGACGGTCCCTTACATGGGACCCTCGACCCTGTCTCGTGAGATATATAGCTCAATTTCCTGCTTGCCCGCTTTGTGAGTTCCTGTGTGGCGCGGGAGAACGAAGCATGACCCCGTTACACAGTTACTCACTCCATAGTCTGACTACATGGCTTCTTATTCTAGGAACCAGATACTTGTTAAAGCACAAGACCTGCGCTTCATTGATTTGAATTTTGCTCCGTTAACATTGTTTAAAGAGCCGTATATATTTACCACGTGCTGACGACGTAGACATTGTATCTTTCACATTTTGAGTAGGTTTTTACTAAAAGGGTTTGCCCAGAATGTAAGCTGGAGGGTGCACTGCCATCTTTAATTTACAGTATTTGCCTCACTACAAGCAATCTTGAAGGCATGTCAACATTCTTGACATTTCATGTTGTGAATGCTAGCCCATTACATCGTTTTACATTGTTATACACTATAATAAATTATTTCTATACTATTCTACATTTGTTGAAGATGAGAACGATTTTGTTATTACTTATCTTTCAACATGTCATATAATATTGATGTAATTTATTATCTAACAACGTAAAAAGGTGTAGTGGACTAGCATTCGCTATATGAAATGTCAAAAAAATTGATACTTCGTCAGGAATGCTTGTACTGAGGCAAATACTGTAACTTAAAGATGACCGTGCGTAACGGCAGACTGGTAAGACGTGCATTGCTGTTGGGCAGATACATAGCGAGGAATAAATATGGCCACGTCTTACACGGGAACACAGTCCCTAAGTAGGCTGCTAATAAGCGTTCTGTGTAATCTGCTTAACGCTGAGAAAGTGGAAGTGGAAAATGAGGTCACACGAGACATTCCCTGGTTGAAGATAAACATTATCCTGGTAATAATACGTGTTCTCGCAGCAAGGAAGACGGTGGAATGCTGCGTGGAGGCTACAGCCAATCTTCCTTGCCCTGCCTCCAATAATTGAGCCCGGGGGATTCATAGTACTTCCGTGCAACAGCGTGCTACGTACAGAGGAGTCTTATTTCTGGCGGCCTCGCCCTCCACTACAATATACAAGACTGGGTTCATCTGCTCCTCTGTTCTAGCGCCTAGCCTAGAATCTCTTTCCCTAAGGTACTACTCACTTTCAAACATTATCCAACCGTAAGCTTTCCTTTTTCTTTGTGGTCCTGACTCAGGATGCCTTTAAGATTTTTCACACTGGTGCGAATAACTTAAAACCTTTTTAACGGCATTCTTTGAAAAATTCAAGACTAAGAGCAGCCATACGTTGCACAATAATTATTCTATGTAGGATTATATATATATATATATATATATATATATATATATATATATATGTTTGGAAAATAGTGCACCGTTCACAAAACAAAACTATTTTGCTTGATTTTGATTTATTTTTATAACGAAATTGGTGATACTTTGGGTGAAAAAAACCGGAAAAACTATGATGTTTATAGCTACTACAAAGACGAGGTAAAAATGAGATGTTTGTGACAGAACAATGTAGGGAATGTTCGACAGTAATTATTACTATGTTGATTTAAAAATAAATATCTTCAAAATCATTGTAAAGCTATTGAGCGATGCCTTAAGGTGTTCAAGTGCACAACTGTGTTTTGTATATATCTTTTTATTATTTTTGTGGCAATAAATGAAAACCACTGTTTCATAATATGAAAACTAATGAATAAGAAATACTTAATTGTAAAAATATGTGTTTAATAACTTGATTCTTATGAGATTTATAAATATGCATATAGTGAGTTTTTATAAAGTTCTAAGCAGTTTTCGTAGTCACTTAATTGTCTTGAAGTATATTTTTGGAAATACAATCAGTTTTATATTACTGCCTCAAATTTTGTTTCCCGATAAAACTACGGCCAAAATTATCCAAATTTCAACGTCAGATGCAGACGAAGCAAGTCCCTATTTTCAGTGTTATTTTCTTCACGACATCCCTGTGACTTGAAGGTACACATTTTATTGAAAAGAACGCGATAAGGGAACAACAACTTTTATAAACTTGTAACATTTTGCATAAATTGCATCATAAAGGGTAAAAATAATTTTTCGAGTTGATTTTCAGTGTTTTCGTTTTGCTGACTTTAATATGTACGTTGATTAATGTTAAGGAGGTCTAAGTTTACATTGAATGCAATTAAAGTTTAGTCGATTTCCACGCAGGCCTAACTGTATTCCCACTTTATCCAACTTACGAACAAACGGATGATATTTCTTCAAAATCTGTCACCACGCTAAAGTTCCCGTACTTCTTCCTGACTCACCGTGCATTTTATTTCCTTCTTGACTTAGCGCCTGAAGGTTGTAACAGCGATTGTGCGTGCAGGCGATGCGTAAATGTCAACCTTCTAGGTCCTTCCCACACCTACTCTTGTCCACCCCTCTCGTACAAATATCAAATGCCGTGAAATCTCTCCGTTCTTGTGAGATCTGCGACGAAATTCTGACCTTACAACTGTACACATGCATTTAGTACGTTTTTCTACCATGTTCCTACATACTCTCGACGTCAAGCAACCTCCGTTTTAAGAGATTTTTGTACCTGGTGCGTGAACGGTGTTATATCGTGCCGCGCCTATTATTTTATACGAGCAACAAGTGAACTTATTCACAATATGTTTATCTAAGAAAAGAAAAAAAAACTGTTAAAACTAGGCTTCTATCATTTTAAAAATTCAACTTCCTTAATGGAAACATGTTTTTGGAGCCCCTCAAAATGGCTAAAAACGGCTTTTTTTAGACAGCTGTAACTGGAAAAAATACCCCCTGATTCGTAAAACACAACGTCGGAAGCATGCCCTGGACTTACCTACAAACTTTCCACAAATAAAATTGTAGGGTCACCACTATAAGTCCCATAGGTAGGGACTGGAAAATTTCGCGAATTCAATAACCTGCAGGCTAGAATCCATTGTACTATGCATACTCAAGTCCCCGACTGTTCGTTCATTGCCTGCTGTTCCAGTGAGTAGCAGCAGGTGGACAAATAGTCGGGGATTGAGTATGCGTAGTACAATTTATTCTAGCCTGCAGGGCGTTGAATTCGCAAAATTGTCCAGTCCCTACCCATAGGAAAATAGTAGTAGGCAAACACTTCACGCCAGTTTGGCGCGCCGCGAATATAAGCGATGCTGTTACCATAGAGTGTGGAAAGCTGGACCTTATCGCTTCACTGTCTCAGCACATCAAACGAGGAAAATTACATCCGGTACATAGCCCCCTTAAACCAACCGTGTCAAGTGTTCTTTATAGCCTCTATGCTCAAGACACAGATCATGTTTGCAGTATTCCATTTGTCGGCTCGTTTAACAGGCTGTCTCACCTCTTATGTTGAAATTTATTTTTTCGTGTAGTAAATAAACGGACTAACGAAGTACCTGTAATGTCTCTTAATATAAACATTACATCGTATGATTATATGCGCGTTTTTGTTAAAATAAATTCGTAGTAAGATATATTTAGTCTTTATTACATGATAAGAGATAGTTATTATTTTTAAATTTTATATTAACTTATTAGTTAATTATGCTTAAATATGCCGTATAGTGTACGTAATCAAATATAAGGTAAATAGCTAAGTCCCTATCGTAATATTTTCAAACAAATCTTGCTAAATTTTTAATATAAAAACAATTAAGAAAATTATAGTATGATAGTGACTCGAGTTCTTAAGAATAGATAATTCAACGCTAAAAGCATTAATCTATAAGTGTTGGTTTCTTGAAGCAAATTTGCGAAATCTAAACAATAGCAATCGTACACAATAGTGTTTTAAACGAAAGTTGTTCCTAGTGTTACGAACTTCTGAGGCACAATGTCTGACGCCGAAACCTCGTGCAATTAACTGCGGCGTAGGAGATCACGCGTAACGAATTAGTAATTCTGGATGAATATTTACTCATAAAGTTGGCAAATACCGTTGTCTACGATTGTCATTGAGTATTTTATCCATTTAGGCTTCGAAAAAAGCGTAGAAATCAATGTTTGTTTTCAGCGTTTATTTATCTATTTATACGCACTGTTAAGGAGGGGCGCCAAGCAAAATTTTAATTATTTTAATAATGTTTTATATGTGTACGGGATATGATTTTTATAGACATAGATAGTGCTTAGTTTTAAGGCCGCGCGGTTCACCTCAGTTTTCAACGTCTTTTATTATTTTTATATTTGTGCCATATATTTTTTTTCTTACTTTAGACATAAATTGTGACTAAATCTTCCTCTTAGGAAATTTTTTAATATCTAATAGTTTTTGCGTAATGAGTCGTAAACGTCAAAATTTGCACTTTACGGTTTTGTGCACGCCACTAAATCCAACTGACATACCATTCCGAAAAAAATTCACAGTGTATAACAATGTTGTAGGCTATGATTAGCCATATATAGAACAAAAAATAACATATTTTTGTATTTAATTAAAAATGCTGAATTTTTAAATGAAAATTCAAAAATTTCAAATTTTTTTTTAAAAATACGAAACTATATATATTTTTGTTTAAAATGTTTCAAATCGCAGCCTACAACATTGTTGTACACTGTGAATTTTTTTCGGTTTGGTATGTTAGTCGGTTTTAATGGCGTGCATAAAACCGTAAAGTGCAAATTTTGACGCTTACGACTCATTACGCAAAAACTATAAGAGATAAAAAAATTTCCTACGAGGAAGATTTAGTCACAATTTATGTCTAAAATAAGAAAAAAATGTCTGGTACAAATATAAAAATAATAAAAGGCGTTGAAAACTGAGGTGATCCGCCCCCTTAACATTGCTAAAATATGTCCAGCTTTCATAGAGTTTATTTAACGACATGTCAAAGCCCAAATTTTTACTAAACGGGTTTTATATAAGAAACAGAACGAACTGATTTACAGAAATGAAGTAATTCATCCTGAAGAACTGTGTCTCGGGTTACGGCTAGATATGTATATTAACCACATTAAATTTTTTTTTGTTGTATTTTTGAAAAATTACTGAATTGGTAATAAAAATTACCAATTGTCTGAGATTTGAAAGAATACAACAATTTTAATGTGATTTTTATACATATCGTGACGCTGACCGTAACATTTTTCTTCAGAGTGAATTATTTCATTTATGTAAGTCAGTTGGTATGCTTTTCTTGTATAAAATAGTTTTATGCAAATTTTAGCTGGAAATGCCACTATACAAAAATTATGAATGTTCGAAAAATATTATTATTGCAAAGATAGTCACAATGTATGTATATTAAAAAAACAATACCTTGTACAAATGTAAAAAAAAATTAAAACAATAACATGTTGAAAGTAGCACCCCTTTAAAGAATTGAATGTGTCCGTCTGGTGCTCATTTAAGTGTTCTATATCGTAACTAGCGGAAGTCACCTGCTTAAAAATAGCGGTAAAGTACGCGTTTTGGTAGTTTCAGTTACTGAGCGAGGTGGCGCAACGGCGATACGTTGGACTCGCATTTGGGAGTACCCGGGTTCGATCCCCGGCCATCCTGATTTCTGTTTCCCGTGGTTTCCCAAAACCGCTCCAGGCAGATGTTGGCTTGATTCCTTAAGGCCATGCTTTAGTTTCTGTTTATTTTTGTGATTCTTATTTTTAAAATCGTAAACGAGCTCAGATTTTAACAATCTGTCTGGCAGTTTTGTTTAAAATTGTTTTTGGCGTGATTGCTAATTTTTTCAAAACAAGAAATTATACAGTTTCGACTAAAAATTCAAGTGACCATAATTTCGTTAATTACATAACTAGCTAAAACCCACACGGAGAAGACGGTTTTAAACAAATCTGTCAGCTAGATTTTTTATATCTACTCTCGTTAAGGCGTAAAAAAATTAATATAGTTACAAATGTACAAACTAGGGAGTGTGGCCTTAAACAAAGGCCGCGGCCGAGTCCTCTACCAGCTCCTGTCATTGTACCAAGTTGTGTCACCGTCTATAATGACCTCGCTGTCGACAAGATGTAATGTCCACTTACCTTACTTAACCTGGTAGTTTCAGCCTGCTTCACGAAATTAGCATTTGCAACACACAAGATGAAAGTTATCATTTGTACGTACAGCAATCATAAATGATGTTTGTAGTAAGACGAAATTCGATAATACAGCATAGTTGTTAGATGACTGATAAAACTGAAGCTCTGTAAACGTTTGGTAGCATAAGTTTGTTCGTTTCTGAAAATTCATACTACACTTTTAAAAAAAAATTTGTATTCTTGCAAGGAAAACTCTTTAGCAATCCAGTTTCGCAAAAAAAAAAAACACTGTATTCCTTATAAGTTATATAGTGACATCCACAAAATAGTTTGTTAGTATTAACCCAGAAAATTAGATTTTGTTCCAAACACAAAAACTATTTGCTGTCACCATTAAATAGTGCGGTCACCAAAAAAATATATTTTGTGGTTATTACACAATTATTTTGCTGGGAAGATGTTCTACAAAATGTAGGGGCCTATCTTTCAGTGAAAACTACAAAAACTGTTCTTGAAAAAACACACACACTACGTATGTGTCTGTTATATTACAAGGTATTGACTTGCATTGTATGTGCAATAATTTAAAATTAAATTGTAAAAATTTATTTCATTTTAATCATGTCACTGAACTTATTTATTAAATAACTTTCATATAAATAATGTTTTCATGAAAAATAAATTGAGGAAGAAACTTTGTGGACGTACCATGATTCTAACCTACTTCCTTGCGCTTAGATACCGAGAAGCTTACCCCCCACATCACCTTGACTTACATGCTATGTGTTCTTTTTTATTTATGTGTATATTCAATATACAGTTCTGTAGCATAACTTCCTTTAATTTTGACGCAACTAATATAAATATTCACTTCATTATAGGAAAACGCATGCCAAAGGATGTAATTAGTGTTTAACTATATATTTCTGCCAAACCAAAGTAGTTACAACTACCAATTTTTCCCTGAGTTTTTACAACGTAAGTCCGTGTGCCTTCACAAACAAACCATTTTTCAAAGACATTTTTGCACATATATAGAAGTTTGGAAAACTACAAAGAAATACCTTTGTAATTTGTACAAATATTTTTACAGCATAAATTCGCTAATCCTTCCTCACTATGGTACAAGTACAAAAAGTTGACCGTAACATTTCGTGACTGTTACTTGTGACCGTAACGTAATATCTATAGTTGTTTTACATTAAAGGTAAGATTTATGAAGCTGTGCACGATTGTTCTGTCACGCGCACGCGACCCTTTAAGATAGTTTGTTTAGTGATTAAAAACGTCGTTTGTCACACAAGTGACTGCAGTCAAGTGCTCCTTGGCGGGAGCCGACACTCGATCAGATTATTCCGACTTTGCCCACCAAAGTTTACAACGGCATGTGTTATTTCTTTCCTGATAGGTTCGTGTCACGCATTGCAAACAAATCGTTCACCGTAAGTTCCGCGTTCCTGCAACCGCGACTCTTAGAAACATGAGTTGATCAAGACCGCGTTGTATAGTTAGTCCACGAGTTCCTTTTTTTTTTTTTTTTTTTTTTAAATTATACACACACATATATATATATAATTAAAAAAAAAAAAAAGGTATTGCAAAACCGTTACATACATATTTTGAAAAATCTTATACGATGTAGCCTAATTTTCCAAAGCAAAAAAAGCAAATAATTTTGCCTGGTTATCGACTTCAAGAAAAATCTACATAAACTCTCTGTATATGAAATGAAGTACCCCACTCACTCACTTAACTTTGCCACAAATGAAGCAATATCATTCCCTTTTACTTTCCCTGCAAACAGTTCTGTTCAAGTTGTTAAGGTTTTTTTATTACTTCTTGCCTACTCATTCTCACTTGAACCAGCCGTATATAAAGAAACGTTGTTGCTGGCGGACATCAGGATGCGGTCTTCACAGCGCGAACGTACTGCTACAGTTTATGCGATAACTGCCAGTAATAACGAAGGTGTTTGTACTCACGCGAGCGATCTACTGCTGAGAGGCCTTCGTCCGCTGCAGCTGTGTTGATGGGCAGCGGCCTTCACGGAGACTAGCTTCACGATGTCGAGATATCTTGTTTGTTTATGTTCACATTTGCACATGTGCTTCCTACGTCGTTCAACTTGTGACGTTGCTGCATCACAAGCATCACAGAATTTTAATGGATGAGAAATCAGTGTTTAAGTAATTAACCCTAAATCTGTCAATTTCGAAGATAAAAATGATTATACGTGAAATTTCGTAAAGAGTACTTCGAGAAACCTTACTAAGTGTGAAATGCCGGGTGTATCATCTATGAGTTGTCAAGTGTATTTACGCTCCTTAATCGGTAGGACTAATTAAATAAATGTAATAATAGTTTTATTTTTTCGGGAAAAATTTAATTAATATTCTGGAAGTACATGTAGCTACGTACAGTACCGGTTCTAATGACAGGCCATCCTATATATTGCCGAAATAAAATTAGAATTATACACAGTTTAACTGGCAAAAACCAACAAAATGACGCTTCGCCACTAATCAGGACGTCACATGACGAAGCCGGTGACAGAAGCTATCTAAACAAAGCAGAAATCAGATTGTCAATACACGTTAAACCAGCAGTGTAAATCTACCTGACGAATCATAGGTTATACACTTGGTATAGTTCTTATTTCTTAAATTATAGTGTTAAAATTGACATTACACAAAAATGAGGTATGAAGAAGCAAAATTTCACGTAATACGTTTGGTTTAAAGAAATATATTTCAAGTGGTTCGTTTTAAATATAATTCTTTGACTTTGGTTCCACGTTTACATTCTGTGGCTTCAAGCTTGGTATAATCAGATAGGGCCCTTAAGGGTGTTGTCTGTTTAGGCCACCGCACGCTGTAAAAGGCATAAGGAAAATAGGTGGCGTGTGTTTACGAATAGCATTGAACTATAATCGTTCGCATGACATATTTACATTTTCCAATTATGTTTCTTATATGTATTGTAGAAGAGTTACAATAGCTCATATTCAGAATTAGTTTCAGCCACTGAGATTTATGTTTAGAAAGATACTGGGAAATAGCCAGCCCCGCAATGTGTCGTTCACGGTGTTATTTACGAGGATAAATAAAATTTCCCTGTTATTTCGTTTAAGTAGATCGGGACATCTATCTACAATAAATCGCAAGTCGTGCCAATGTTTTTATTTTCCAGCAAAGTTCCCGAAATCACGTCCTGTGACCGTCAGAGGTGTGGCCTTACTTCATCCACGGTGATAGATCAGACAATGTCTGGTACCGCCTTATTCACACCAGAGTTAACTTCCTTCTCGCAGAGGAGAACCAAGGTATTTATTCGCGAACACACGCGTGGTCCCTCTTTGGGTTCTTGCAAGCGAGTGTCTGTAAATTAGTCAAACTTGCGGCTTCGCGTCTATCACACAGTACTATTTTCTCCTCGAGGCTCCGTGGATGAGTGTTATAGTAATCAAAATCACCTGTCTCGTGAAGTATCAACACTCGTGTCCACACTTTTCAGGACCCTACCAGCGAGTATTTAAAAGATTCTGATCCAATATGTACACACTTAAGGATCCCATAAAGTAACCATTTTCGGCTGCGTAAAAAACTTTAGAGATACACGGAGGGCATTATGTGGATGTTATTCCTAAGCAGACACCGCTTATACATGAGCAGTATTCGAATAATCTTTTAAACGCCGAAGCTCTGCACATCGCTCAGCGGCCTAGGCAGACGGCCACAGTAAGTTGTAGTTTTATTTGTCAGTTTCGCTGCATTCCAATAGCGTAGTTGTCGACGTGCAAACTAAGCCACATCATTATTAACTTTGCTCACGCTGTCATTTGTAAAGTAACGCGGGTTGTTGTAAGACGTGTGCACTTATAAACGATGCCATGTTATGACTACTAGTGAACACAGACGGAGTACGTGCGCGAATGTGAGGTAACCGTGGAACTGAGCCCAACAGCCGTTGGCGTTCCTCGACGTGCGCCAACAACTCCTCAAATACTAGAGCAGCTGCAGCAGGTCATTCTTTCTTCACCTATGTACCTCTGTTACATCGTTCCCGCATCTCTGATCGTCCTACGACAAGAACAGAATTGATGCTGGATTCGACTGTTTGGTCCTTTGGAATTTATTTTTTCGTGTCGTGCTTCCTGCAGCTTGGTTTCAAGACACTTAAATTTTCGGCCAAGTGAGGTGGCGTAACGGTAACATGTTAGAATCGCATTCGATTACCTGCTCCGGCCATTCTGATTTGGTTTTTCATGGTTTCCCGAAATTGCTACAGGCGAATGATTCTTCATATCCTTAATATAGGCCATGTCCGACACATTTACCAGTTCCTATCCGTGTGTAACATTGCGTTCAACTGGCTGTAATGACCTTGCTTTCGACGAGATGTGATACCATATAAAAATTAAATAAATTAACCTTCTGCTATGGCGATTAATCGGTATTGTTGCGCTTGAGAGAGAGAGAGAGAGAGAGAGAGAGAGAGAGAGAGAAAGCGAGAGGAAAAACAAAAATTGAGAAGTACAGAGAGTCATTCAGAGAGAGCGAGAGAGTTAGTTATTGATGTATGGCTGGAAAAATTAACTTTGTGCATGTTCTTAATGCTATATGAGCCTTTAAAAAGAATTTTCGACGTTATTTTTGCTTTGCTGTTCGTGTGTTCTCGATTCAGGTGACATTACTAAACATTTGTTATACGTCTGAAAATCGCTGATCAGTGTAAAATATTCGTCGTTCAGTCATAATACACAACATGCCGCAGTGTTTTGAAAATGATTTTTTGTCACCAGAGACTTCTGCGATTTTCCACTTTGTTTAGATATGCTCTGTTTAATTTACAAACACTAGTGCGGCGTGTCATGCGAAGAACTATTTATGTAAATAAAACTGGTCAACGGAAAGACTACGGTGTCAATTGAGCTGTATACGATGAGGTAAGTAGTGGATGTGCTACATTCGACCTTAGTGCCTGCGTGCTATGAATGTACTATATATACATACATACTATACATGCATGCTATACATATATACATACATTTATATATATATTCTATATATATATATATATATATATATATATATATATATATATATATATATATACTGGTACGTAGAATTTCATCAATTTTAGATGTGTTTGTGATTTTAATTACTATTCATTTTCCTAAAATTGAACATTAATATAGGTGATTCGTGATCAAATGAACACTTTTGACAATTACCTCGTATAGAACAGTGATTTTAAAAAAAATATTTGTTTTTACCTCAGGTGTTAACGTTAGAATTTGTACAAATTATACACTTTCGTTGTTAGGTAGGAAGCTTTGATTATATTAAAAACTGGCAGGAATCTATAAACAGTGTGAACATAAAAAAAATAGTGTTTCAAAGTTATCGCTTTATCCCGAACCACTTATAGGCTTATGTTTTTCTTACATTTGTTGAATTAAATGGCTTCTAAGGAGTTAAACCTACACTAGTACTTACTTGATGGCATTTTAAAATAGCTCACGGTTTTTCATGATGTCGGATGAGATGATTGTCTTTGTATGTCTGAATGTATGATTTTAATTTTTCAACTAAAGTCATGTTATTCACATGTACTGATAGTTAAGTACGACTCTATCACGCGCTTCAAATGCGCAGCAGTGTGCTCGTAAATAGGTTTTTTTACTCAGTTATTCTATTCCTAGTGTTTCATTGTACGGAAAGAAGACAGTTCCAACAAGGACGCAATGTCATAGTTCAGAGACCGCATTGATTAAATACACTGTTTCTAAGCTCTCCAACATAGCTAAAATGGCCTTTTCATACTGACGCTCTTCAAAAAATACTAAGCGGATTTACTAAGGTCGCCCCTTATAGTTCCGTAATTTCTGAGCCTCTAACGCTCAGGTAGGCGGCACCCTTAAGGGTTTCCACGTGGCAGAAGTGCGTGATTTTATATTTACACGGCATAGTGTTCGCTTTGCAGACGTCACTTGTGACTACATTTTCCACTTGTAAATATTTTTTGGTTCTCACAGTTTTTCCATAGCAGCATGCAAAAGCCAGAATTCTCAAGATTCGGGAACATAGTAATAACAAAACCAAGTATCTTATTGGAATGAAATAATTTACACTGAAATTAGGTATTATGGGCAATATGCTAAAATATTTAAAAACACGTAACAGTCCTTTTGTATTTTTTAAATTGCTATTAATGAAGTCTTAAATTATAATTTCCAGATTTTCTTTTTTTTTTTTTTTTGTTACAAAGGAATCTCATTGTGTGTTTTTAAATATTCTAGCATATTGCCCATAATATCTCATTTCAGTGTAAATTATTTCATTAGAGTAAATCACTTGGTATTTGTTATTCCTATGTTCCCGTAACTTGCAAATTTTGACTTTGTCATGTCACTATGGGAAAACTATAAGACTTAAAGAATGTTTACAAGTGGGAAATGTAGTCACAAGTAATGTCTATAAAGCGATCGCTATGCCGTGCAATTATGAATTTTCGTCACGTGAACACCTTTAAGGGCCTCGCCTACCACGCGCTTAAAATGCGTTGCAGCGTGTTCGTGATACCGTTTTTAAGACACTATTCCACATATGCCCAATGTACCTATGCATGAAAAGAAAATACACTCCAAACGATGACTGGAGAGTCGTTTCAAAGCATTATGTCGATTAGGAAATAGCTCCTCAAAATGGCTAACGAGTGAGATATTTGGTCAGCGCTTAACATCGAGGTCTTTAGCGCTGGTGAGGGATGACATGAGGTGAGTATGGAGCATCGCCGGAATGAATGGGCGGGGGAAACGGGAAATCCCTGAGAAAACCCGCCGACCAACGGCATCGTCCGACACGATTCCCACATGCGAAAATCCGGGGATCCACCCCGCCGGGATTCGAACCCGAATCGCCTAGGTGGGTGGCGATGGGTCTAACTCCTCGGCCACCGTGTCCCACAAATCTAAGTCGGAAAATGTGCGGTTAATTTTTCCGTAATGTAAATTACAGTGCGCAGAAAAAAAAAAACTTTGGCCACACCAAAATATTTTGTCGTTACATTCTTCCACCCCAAAATATTTTGTCATTACATTCCTCGCCAAATTTTTGACTGTGACCGCACTTTTTTTTCTGCCACTAGTAAAGTTTTGCAATAACCACAAAACATTTTTGTAACCACTATAATTGAATATTGTTGGGTCCATATTGACTAACCATTTTGGAGCTACCACAAAACAGTTTTTTTTCTGTATTGGAGTAATGCTGCCTGAAAATCTACATCAAAAATTCATTTCTTTAGATAAAATTAATAACTACTTGGTCTTTCATTGTTTACGTACTATGTGACTCGGATCATTTGAGAAACAACATAAGTCAATTTTCTACCAAAATGAGTTGTGGGTTTTATAATTTTGTACACGTATTAATAATACGGTATTATTAAACCACATTAAGCGTTATTTGCGAGTGTAGCGAGAAGCGAGGCCCTGAACTGCCCGTTAATTTGAGAAATTCTATATTTTAAATATAAAATACTGTATAATTATATTATATTACTATATTCTCAGTTCTGTATTTCATAATCTACAACTCATTTTGGTATAAAATTTACTTACGTTGTTTGTTTATATTTACTTATGTTGTTTCTCAAATGACTCATTTATTTATAGTGTTGGTGTTTAATACCAATACGTAAAGAAGTTACATTCCTACCACTATAATTCACATTAGGGAAAAATTGAGAACATTTTCGACTTAATTTTTCATTTGCTATCACCACGTGAAACTAACACACTCCGTCCAGAATCATCATCTCATGTACTGTATATTTTTTGCTAGGAGGAATTTAAAGTAATTATTGATTAACTGTTTTAGTTGTTAGTAAATGTGTCGTAACGAATAACGGATATCTATTTTATTTTACTAAGGAAAGCCTATCCTAAAAACAAGTCAATTAATAACTATTTAAATACATCGCACTTGTATTGGAAAGTAAATTGTCTTCTTTCTTCTATTGCCCATGGCGCGAAGTATAGGTGTCTTTTAAATCACCGGCAACTTTTCTTTTATAGTCAATTGTCTTCAGTACAGTCAGTGTTAAATATATTTGTTCCGAACATACAGTTGTCAGACTCAGGGCCGTATCTATAAACGTCTTTCGAATGATAACCAACTGCTATCCCCATAGAGGAAGCATTGGTGAGCAGTTGGTTGTCATTCGAAAGTCGTTTATAGATACGGCCCTCAGTCTACGATTGTGCTGGTAAAAGAGAGTTCAATCACAGAGTCTGTCATCGTGCTTCGCTACGTCTTACATGGAGGATGACGTGCCCTCGTCTTTCTTTGTGTTGCCCGGGGCGAAGCTAATACGACGCACGCTATTATTCCATTGACGTGACAGAGCTTCATACTTCCCGGCGAGGAAAGAACTCAGTTGGAGAGAGTGCTCTCATCGATACGTGGCTCCTTTCTTAGACCGACTAATGCCTTGAAATCACGCATTACCTCCTGCGTACTTGCGTGGATATGTTACATAATTCACGCATGAAAATTAAAATTAAAAAATTCATTGAAATAATATGTAGCTGTGTGAAAGTTAATTCTAATTAGATTACTTTTCCAGTTAGACGCATTTATTTATCGTTATCAATCTCTTGCACCGGAATCGAAGTTATGGAATTAAGACAGCATAAGAAGTTATCTAGTTTTCCACTGTAGCAATATTTTTGCTCAGAAAATGTTTAAGACCTATTTTCTAGACGTATGTATTTTCTTTTGCTGCATTGAAGTTAAGATTCCGGCAACTTTCAATGTAATCTTTTACAATATCCATGGTACTGTCACATTTTGGGTGAATTACAATATACATCATATTTATTTCTTACACTATGTTTATATTGACAAGTGGCGGATAGATAAAATTTGTCTGAAAGGAAACAAAAGTATCCATAGTTTAAGGACGTTGGACCCGTAAAAATCCAAAATGTTATATTTGTGCCAAACACTGTTCAACTTTTACACATAAGGTACCATGTCATTACCCCAAATAAAAAAAAATTAGGTCCCATAGTTTTAGCATAATCACCTATCAAAGCCGCAAAATGTCAGTTGCGGTGTAGCCAAACTAATAAAAAATAATTGAGGGGCTTAGAAGCAAAACAGTATAAGTGACGTTTATATTATCTTAGTTTCTCACACTAACAGCAGCCCCTCAATTAACTTGCAGAAACAAGATAATTCACATTAATTCTTAATTAATTGAGCTACTTCAAGAAACTTTTGTAAACACAAAGCGATACATTTTTGTATTTAAAAAAAAATTGACGAAAATGAGTAAATTTTTGCATAACTTTGACTTTTGGCTACTACTGAAATTTTCAAAACTAACTTTTGTCAACCATGTCAGAAAATGCATTGATACACTGACTATCAGTTACTCTAATTTTGAATTTATCTGTTAATTACTTTTATTGATTTTGGCTACACCGCAATGGCCGTTTTGTGACTTTTATGAATGATTATGCAAAAAACTATGGGGCCTAATTTGTTTTAATTTGGGGAAATGACGTGTTATCTGATGTGCTAAAGTTGAACAGTGTTTGGCACAAATATAAAAAAAATAAATTTTACGGGTCCAACGCCCTTAAAGAGTGATTACTTCATGGTTGATAGCCGATAGCTGCATTTATTTGTAGAATGGTACTCTAAATGTGCTTAGTGCCAAATTAGACGAAATTGGTTTCTTCTTAAATAAAAATATATGTTCCAATATATTGCTATGTGATTAAAAGTCCAGTCACTTCCCTAATATTGCGCCTTTCATATGTCTTCGGGCTCTTATAGGTTGTTAGGGGCCACAGTGGCCGTATGGTCGGATCATTCGCCTCTCACGAAGGCGATCCGGGTTCGATTCCCGGCGGGGTCGGTCCCCGGAGTTTCGCATGTGGGAATCATGCCGGACGAAGCCGTTGGTCGACGGGCTTTCTCGGTGATCCCCCGTTTCCTCTGCCCTATCATTCCGCTGCTGCTTCATGCTCACCTCATGCCACTCCTCACCCGCGGTAAAGACCTCGTGGTTAAGCGCTCACCAAAATATTTCACTCACTCACTCTTTTAGATGGTTCGTGATTTTGAAACCCTAGTTACTTTTTTTTTTTTTTTTTTTTTTTTTCGTTTTGGATGATCAACACTTTCCTGTACCTTTAAAATAAAATCAAAGATTCCGATTGAATGATACTGTAACATTTGAAGTCACAATAAATAATATATGTTTTAGTTACTATTTTTAGACAAGACGGTCTTGTAAAGTGGTCACTTTATTGCAAACACCTATACAATGCTGTTTTCCCGGTTTATTCGGAAAGCTATTTCACACACTTACGTCGTTTAAAAATTCCGCTCTACATTTATTATTAGCAACTGTTTGCAGTGAGTGAGCCAGACGACCCATACTGTACTCTCTCTCTCTCTCTCTCTCAAGCAAGTTTTTTTTTGCGACGCAAACTATGCGAGATGGCAATGTCACATCAAATCTCAAACGAGATTTCCCGTACGAGGCTGTTCTTGAAAGATGTAAGAAGATATAAAATATGTCCTGTTTTTCGGTGCAAGGTCCCGCGACTTGCATTAAACGACGAATAAAGGATTGTATTGGTTATATGCTGTTAGTTTTACCAACTGTTCGTTGGTTATAAATATGAGGACAGAGAAGCCACAAAATCCTGTTATCCCCTGTAATAACCTACATAAATCCATAAACTTAAATAAATGAAATGAACAACCATTCTTTAGATGAGTTTTCTTGAGATATGAACCATTAGTTTTCCAAAGAATCAGTCTGTGTACTGTCATTCTTATGGCACATGTAACACGCTGCCAGGTTCTATGCGACAATTATCGTAGCATTATTGGTGTGACTTGAGTGAAAGCTAATCTCACAGCATCTTTGAGTAGTTCGTCAGTAGTATTGCAACCCTTTATGAACCCTCGTAGCAAACTTCTGCATTTGTCTTCCTTGTTTGGTTTCTCTCATACACCCAACAACGTACAACAACACGTACTTCAGCACTGTAGTTAAATAGTGTTATGCAGAAGGCATCCAAGCCACAAACGTAAAGAACAGACAAAAAACAAGCTCCTAAATTATTATATATTAAATCTTCTGTAGCTAAGCAGCCAAAGTCAACCAGAGGTAGGATATTTGAAAATGAGAATATATTAATTAACGAAGTAACAAAAATGGTTTAGTAAAAATTCTTCATGTTCTACTTTATTAAATGTAGGCTGGTCTCTTCCTGCATAATATCGTTCAATTGGACGTAGTAGACGTCATTTAAATCACACAATCTGAAACCTGTCACAAAAACAGCTTACATTAACATCTAGAGAGCAGTAACGGGACTTTGTGGCTTTCCTGTAGTGTAGTTGTGTGTAGGGAAATATGGCGACTCATAAAGCTTGATACCCGTTAACACATTTTTAAATTCATAGTGGACACATGAGCGGCAAATGCGCAGGGCTTCGTAGAATACTGTAACATAATATGGTTTTTAGTTGTAAAAATTTCAAAAGTTGTATTGTTTAGATATTCTCGCCTGAATGTTACAATGAGAGCTATTGTACAAAACTAAATATTGCATCGTGTAAATGCTTCTTAGGGCCATGTAAGTGAGGAAAAATAGTAATTTCATGTTAATATGAAATAGTGTTACGTTTATAAACGCTAGCTCGGAGTACATTTTCCTCTTTCAAAAAAAAAACTTAGCTTACCCAGTTGTCACGTAGGTAATATTATTTAAAAGTCAATATGTGTATTTTTTTTGTTTCTTATAATGTCAAAAAACAGCGAACAAAATTTAATGGAAACATTTACGTTGAAACAACATGCCATGAGCCACTACTTGCCATATAGTCTATAAAAAATATATATTACAAAGTTTTTTTTTTTTTTTTTTTTTTTTTTTTTTTTTTTTTTTTTTTTTTTTTTTTTTTTTTTTTTTTTTTTTTTTTTTTTTTTTTTTTTTTTTTTTTTTTTTTTTTTTTTTTTTTTTTTTTTTCGAATTTTAAAATAAATTTCTTTCTAGATGCTCGGTTGTTAAGAATGAAAGTGATAGTCACCATCTTGAATTTTTGTATTTTGTGTCTTAACTTTTCTTCCGGGTAATTTTTTGGAACTAACTAAACTAGGGAATAAAATACACACCGAGAGAATTTTAGACACCGTAAATATATTTTTTTCGTTACTATTGTTACAGATCGAATAACAGTCAGAAAATTCGTATTACTTTCTTAACTGAAATCCGATCTATAACAACAGTAACGGAAAATAAAGATTTATGGTGTCTAAAATTATACCAATATGTATTCTATTCCGTAGTTAGGTTAAAGTTGCAAGAATTTACCCAGAAGAAAAGTTATGATTACAGGCACGATTATTTCGCGTATTCGTCTGGTAGCAACTTAGTCTTCTCAGTCCTATACACGCACTGGTTACAGTCGAATATTCATTGGCTTCTAACAGCACACGCAGGTACCACGTGTGTTCACAACTATTTATTTCCTTGTTTATTACTGGTTTGCAGTCGTCAAATGTGTATCAGAACAACTTCCGTCCAATCACAGTAATAACAGAGAAGTATACGTTTTTGACGTTCAACCTGACCTAGAATCAGTACGCGAAATACTCCTGCCTCTAGTTATGACTTTTCTTCTTATTCTTTGTATCTGTCGCCAGCGAGCGATGAGCGTCAAATCCAATGCCTGCTGCTCGTGCAATGTTCTCGACGCCCGTCTCTAGCGTCAAGGCTCTGATTGGCTGACGCTTGTCGCTAAGTGACACGTCGTTCTATTGTGAACACCGCTTAAAGCGATGGAAATGAAAGAGGACCGGACCCTTGAAGTCAAAGCGGCCGCCGAGGTCAGCAGAACGTGACATGATGGGACTGCATTGCTGGTATGTGTGGATCGTCCTCGCTTGGTACAAGCCTGGAATACCTTCCCCCGCCGTGAATACTTACTGCGAATACTGCGTGCACGCTGGTATGTCCCACCACATTGCTGTCACGTGTACCGTAATAATAGTACCGCACAACATGTTTCCATTCTGCTGCCTGCTGAAAAAAAAAAAACACTTTGACATTTTAGTGAAACAAATTGTCGTATGCGAAAACCTTAACGATACTGGCCAGTCTTAGATTTCTGCTGTTAGATACGTTGTATATTTTGTCCAGTATGGAATTCACAGAAACGCGTACAGTAAAAGCTATCCCCTCGTGGTTTCTACTCAGTATATACAGGATGTCCCTGAATAATGTTTAAAGCTCTCCGTCACATTGTAGGGGATGCAAGGACGAGTAAAATTACATGTTGCACTTAGGGTTCAGATGCTGAGAAATACCAATTGAGGCTCTTCTACGTTGGGCTGATGCTAACTACCGATATTCTGCTTATGCTAACTGCAGTGTTGATTGTCTGCCGTATACGTACCACAGGGAATGTGGCTGCTGTAGCCTACTGACGACTATAGTTCCACCTTAATAGTGCGTGGTAGATAAATAAACGCCGAAAACATCAATTGATTTCTAGGTTTTTTTCGAAGCCAAGATGTGTAAAATACTGAATGACAATCCTAGATAATGGTTATTTCCCCACTTTATGAGTAAATATTTATCCAGAATTACTTATTCGTTAATCGTGATCTCTTGCGCCGCAGTTAAATGCACGTGGTTCCGGCGTCAGAGATTGTGCCTCAGAAGTTCGTAACACTGGAAACAGTTTTGTTTAAAACGTTGGCTAAAACTATTGTCTAGGATTGCTATTGTTTAATTTTCGTAAATTGGCTTCAAGAAACCTACAGTTATAGATAGATTAATGCTTTTAGCGTTGAATTATGTACCACGCCCTCTTAAGGGCGCGGTACACAGCAATTTTCATCGCAATGTTTTTATTTTTTATTTGTACCGTATTGGCTTGTTAAAGTCAAAATTTGCATGTTTTCGTTTGAAGGACTGCACTAAAACCAACTAAGATACCAATCTGGAAAAAAAAAGATATTGACAGTGGATAAAGACGTCGTAGGCTACAATGTCACGTTCATAAATGCAAAGAAAAAGTTTTTTATATTGAAATAAAAATGCTGAAATTAAAAATTACAATTTAAAAATTCAATATTTTATTTTCAAATACAGAAATATTTTATTTTTTGGTTTAACATAGCTGAATTTGTAGCGTACCATTTCTTCATTAAATGTGATTATTTTTTTTTCAGTTTAGTAAGTAAGTTGGTTTTAGTGTCGTCCTTAAAACGGAAACACGCAAATTTAGGCTTTGGCGAGCCATTACGCAAAAACTACGTGAGATAAAAACTTTTAATAAGAGAAAAATTTAGTCACATTTTGTGTCTAAAACAAGAAAAAATAACTCGTACAAATATAAATATAAAAACATGCTGATGAAAATTGCGGTAGGCAGCGCCCTTAAGAATATAGAAGGCAGCTCGAACACTTTCTTTATTATTCTCTTTTTGGTTTCGCGTTCAGTTGATTTTATAGGGTCGTTTAGTTAATGTAATAATCAGTTATTAATGTCAAACTTTCATCATAACACATTCGAGAAATATAATACTTATTTTTCCCGTCATCGAATTTACATTATCCTCTAAAACAAACAAAATATACGTGTGTTAGCCTGGTTTTCCGCATACACACATCCGGATAGCGTTTCGTTCGCTTGTTTTTCGTGACTTGCTGATAGCCAATCACGTACGCCCGGCATATCGGCTGCTGATCGGCTGCCGATCCGGTTCAAAAGTTGGTGAACTCAGTCAGCACTGCACTGCACAGCTGAGCACAATTGCACTGACGTCATGTTTCACGTGGACCAATCATATTCCAGAAATACGTCTGCACTGCTTGCCATTAGTTCAATGCAGCAGGGCCTTAAACCGACACACAAATTGTGGTCTGCTAGGCTCGCAATCTGTGTTGAAGTATCAACAACAGGCTCAGTTCACAAAATATCTTCCATACACTCGACAAGCATGTATGCATGTAATAGCAGTTAGAGGCACAGAAGTGCAACGTTGTCATTTTGACGGCGGCAGTACAAAAGGTGTCTTCGGAGTTAGATAACTAGGGCCTCGAACACTTTGTTGCAGTGCCTCGTACACATCTGCAGCTGTGCTTCATGGTCATTGGCGGTGTATCTATGTGAAGTGACGTCTCTCATGTGACTGTGCCAGTACGTTATTGCAACACCACACGTCTGGGATATGCGGACACGTTACAGTCAAAACATCCAATCAGTGACAATGAAGCAGAATTGTAGATGTGAGCGTAAGGCACCGAAACAAACTGGGGCAAAATTGTTTTCGTGAAAAGTTCTTAGCCGTAGTGATAACAAATGAACGAGGTTGATCGAGGTGATAGTGAAGCTGGCCAGGAATGAAAGGTCAATGGAAACGTCATGCGGTTCCCCGTGATATCTCGTAGACCTCCTGTGGTATCATCTCACACCAGTCCTGTTTGCGAGATCCTGGGAGTGACCCAGACTGGACATCGAACCCGAGTCGCCTTGGTGTAATGTGAACGATACAGCGCCTCTGCACCCCCCCCCCCCAGACTGTCTGCTCGACCCACTTGACGCATAGTGCGCAGAATGTGAACCTCACAGACCATAACTTGTGTGTAAATTTATGGTCGTTTCCCAGCATCTGTGACACACAACGTGTATTGCATAATTTTCCTCGTCTTTGCATCCTCTACAACGAGCTTCAAACGTTGTTCAGCGTTTAGGGACACTCAATATTGTGAAAGATAGCATCTCGGTTGACAGGCTTGCTTTATCCATTTTACAGAGGTAGCAGAGATGAACATTTTCAGTGACTAGACCAAAATCATTTCCTGGCTGTCCGCTTCACATTTCGATTGCTCTAAAAAATAGTTACCGAAGTATTTTGTGGTATTTATGCTAGTAACAAAGGATATTTATTTCGTATATCTGCTAGCTGATGCCTGTGTTAAGCGCTTGAGCCCAAATTTATACATTTTTGACGATATTTACTTAAGTGAATAATTATTAAAATAAGTAGGCTGGGGTGATTTTTTCTTAAGATCGTAAAACAATTGTGCAAGATGTACAAAAATGCTTGTCACTGAGTTTGCTGTCGGTATTTATGATTGCTCCGAGTTGTCTTAAAGATATAAATAAACAATAAATGACTGCTTCATGAAAATTAACTGAAACGTTCATTACGTCGTGGTCATGTGTTGCGGTTCGCTAGGTACCTGAAACATTACCTTTATAAATAAAGGGGGGAGGGGAAGAAAGAAAAGCGATAAAAATATTTTCGAACTGAATGTGTGGCACGTTACATTTCTGTCACGGAGATAATATTATTTTAATACACTCGAATGATGTTTGTTTGCTGAAAAAAGTTTACACAAAGCCATCTGCACAATATTACTTTCTCAGGTTAGCAGTTTCGTAGACAGTAGTGGTTGATCTTCAATAGAAACATTTATTTTACGTAAGCTTTGTCTCACGCAAAATAGCAATTTTTAGCATCTAAGTGTTAACCCAAACGCCGAGTAGTAATTTAATTAATATGACTTCATATTAAGGGCATCGCCTACAAGCACGTTGAGACTCAGAAGTGACCGAGCTGTTAGGGCGACCTTGGAGCACGTATCAAATGCCACATAGCCACTACGACCCAAACATTATTGGTGGAAAGTCTGTAACAAAGTTCAGTGCATGTCTCAATCTGAGTTTCAACGTACATTAGGTTAGTGTATTTCTAAGTACGGCAGTCTGAAAATGTTTCTAGCAATGTTGGGGGGGGGGGGGGGGCTACGAAACGATGTTTTTAACGAGCGTGGTGTCTTAATAATGACATTCCGACATTGTACGAAGTGTGTTTTCTTTTCGTACTTTGACACGATGGGCGCGTATGGAACAGTTTCGTAGGAAAATCTGCTTACGAACACATACGGCAATGCTTTTTAAGCACGTGTTAGGCGACGGCCTTAAGATGCTCGGCTTAATGCCCTAATCTTAGCACAGTCGTGGATTATAATATTCCTAATCTTGGGAAAATATATACGTATATCATATTAAGACAGTTATTGAATGAACACGTGTAAAAGAGTCAATTTTATAATGAAGGTAAAAGAGAGAAAATATATTCTAGTGGCTCCTACACGTGCTTTACACTCTTGCAAATCAGAGACGTGCAAATTTCGCGTTATTATTTGGCTAGAGGCTAGAATTCACTCTTCCTTGAGCACTGTGAACCAATAGCAGACCTGCATGAAAACACACAGACTCCCGCGCTACTTTGTCACGTGTACAACTGTCCACTCACTGGAGCAGTAGCCAATGTACAAGCAGCTGAGGACCAGTGGCGTAGCGTGGCTGTGCTCCAAGGCGTGAGGTCTTAGCAGCGACTATACGCTTTGAGCAGCTGTGTTGTTGCAGAGACTAAGGTGTGTACCTTGCCTCTTGTAAGATACTGGCTGTGGAATGTTCCTGACCATACAAGTCAAATGGTTCCTCAGACAACTCAGTGTTCTGTATAGTCACTGCTGGGCACCGCACACCTTGGAACACTCCACGCGACGCCACTGAGGACATAATATATACAGGACTGTGGAGTCCAGCCGACTGGTCGTTGAACCCGCGACATATCCGAGACTAATGATTAGAGATGATGATTTATCGCGGGAAAACTTTGACTGTTTGCTGGGTTTCAACGCACGTTCAGCTTACCAGAATGGCTTTCGCTTGTACGTAGAGCTGTTGCCCGATTTGACTGAGCCAATATTAATCCTGATATTGTAATATTTTATGTCTGTTATTAGCCTGCAGACAACTACGTTGTGTCAGACGTATATCACACAATCGTGCATGTGAAACGTCATCGTACAACATTTTCCCACCAATATTTTCGTCTCCAATTTAGGCCTGGGTTCGCGCGGTGTGATTATTGTGCTGCTGGACATCCTGTATGAAATAAATTAATAATCATGGGTACGCGAATTAAGCGCTAGCAAATTAAGGGACCTCCCTACCTGCGCTTGAAATGCGTTGCAGCAAAGTCCGACTGTTCTTTTTTGACGAAACTACTTAACGCGCATTATATTTTTATATCTACGAAAATAAGTCGCAGAGACACTTCAAACTATGTCGCTATAGTTTCACAAATTCGGCACGTTTATTTAAATCATCATTTTCGGGCCCATCAAAAGGTCAAAAACGGAGGTTTCAGACTAGCATTTCTGTAAAAATAACAACCGGATTAGAAAAACTCAACTATAGAAACAAGCGTTAGACTTTGAACTACGCTGGCTATAAATAAAGTAGTGTGGTCACCGCTTAAGGTCCCATAGTAAAATGGATAGTAGTAAAGCACTACACGCCAGCTGAGTGGCTTGCGCGGAGAGGTGTTAATGTATTACATATGTCAGTCAACGGCAGTCTTACGGCTCCTACCTCACACACAAACACGCCTATATAGGGAGGCCTCTTAACGTAAATATGTAGTTTTATGTTTACAGGCATTTGCACACGGTATTGATGTCAGTATGTCAGAATAATTAGTTCTGCCAAAATTCGGCATCGTCGCGTGAGAAAGAGGACAAGGTTTACTTTATTTTTTTTCTTGTGACGAACACATTCGCTGTAACCTTCTCTAGAATACTGTGCTCCTAGTAATTCGACGGAAGGCGTTGCCCAACATCCGGCGTTATGTTCTTGACTGCACACGCCCCGTTCCCAAGCGCCTGCCAAGGACGGAGAAGTGACGTAACAGCCGTTTATGGTATTTGCCGTTTGCAGTCGCACAATAACTTGTTTTGTTTGCAAGCTGTTCACTCGGTGTTAAGACGCGAGGTAGTAAACCAGTATTTGCTGAGTAAACAAACTGTGCGTCAGCAACCTTTTTTCAAGTATTTAGTCTCTTGTAAACGAGGGCCGCCCTACAAGTGCATATGGTTGGGCGCACGTGTTATGCCTGTGTTTTAGTGTCTTCCGTCTGTCTTCGCTCCCTTTTTTTATTTTGCTCTCAACAACTTGACTGTCACTCATTGATGGAGAAATTTATAAAACTTTAACAGTGTGATGTTTATCGGAAAGCAAGTGTTATTGCTACAACAAAAGCTAATTATTTTTAAATACATGTTCATGCATGTGCGAGTATCATAAATCATGTAGCTTATCATTTAACATCCGGCGTCCATAAAAATTGAATTGTGAGGAGTCAATCGTATCTTTCTGTCTTGCTTGATGGTTTTCCAGATACTGTATTTTGAAAAAGGTGGTTTAAAACACTTTTTGGGGCGCAAAAGTTTTTTTACTAAGAAATCTGAAAATTTAAACTTATAGCGACATAATGTGAAGTGTGGGTTCTTTACATAGAAATACATATGTACTGCACTCAAGTACCTCATGTATTCAAAAAGGGAACCAATCGCAAGCAAGCGCAACTGCAGGGGTACATTTGAAACGCAGTTAGATAGTGTGTGATAGATAAACACACTCTTAAGTCATTGTTCAAAATGTACCTGTTTTTGGAAGATAATATGGAAAAACTGGAAAGAATAGACCCTATATAATGATAGTAGCCAATTTAATAAGCAAACATTTACCCAGAATTATACGTTTGTTACGACTACATGTTCATACTCACGCTGTTTTTGCGAATTAAAATTTTTAAACCCTGAAAGGGAGCAGATATCTCAAAACAGTTTGATAGAAAATTTGGCTAGTTACCGACTTATTAATTTTTGAAGTAAATAATTAGGCCTAGCTAAAATTACAAAATCTTATGTTTTGAAAAAATTAGGTTGCATAATACAAACAATTCCCAACATTTCTGTGTAACGGTATGTCTAGAGTATATCGCGAAATTTTTTGTGCCAACATACCCTTGAAAACACTGTGGTTTCTAGCGACATGTATAATTGGGTGATGTAAATCTGACACAACGCAGCTGTCTGCAGACCAATAAAAGGCATAAAATATTTCAATAGTGCGATTAGTATTGGCTCAGTCAAATAGGACAACAGCTCTACGCAAAAGGGAAACCCTGTCATCTTTTCATAAGCAGAACGTACGTTGAAACCCAGCAAATAGTCAAGTTTTCCCGCGATATACTATCATCTCTAGGTTTTGCGATATTTGCGCCCTTTCAGGATTTAAAAAATAAAACTTATTAAAATATAATTAATAGGTACCCGTGGCCTTAAGCGCAATCTGTTGCGACACAATTAAATATACTAGATTTCGGGGTCAGAGATAGTTTTCCAGAAATACGTTACGCAAAAACTAATTTTCCTCAGAAAGTTGGTAAAACCTATTGTCTAAGGTTGCTGTTTTTATTATATGCTTCGAGAAACTTACAATATTAAACTAAAGTTTTTTAGCGCTGAATTACGTACCGTAATCTCTTAATTAATAACGGTGTTGGCAGCTATGTGAGGTTCGTGACTCGGGCACGCCGAGCAATGGTCCTAGTTGACTGGTATGTGCAGCATGCCTGCTGGTCGCCTGCTCGTCTAATGTGCCTAGCAATGAGGCTGGCTGACCGTGGGCGAGCCACGGACTTGTTTAATTGGAGCGCCGTCGCCGTCTGTTATTAGGGCGCCGTAACTCAAGCGAGGGCTGAGTAACCTCGCGTGCCTGCATGATGCCTGCCTGCTCTCCTGCCCATTAGGGCGACCTGCGCGCCTGCCACGTCAGTAACCTCGCCCTTCTGACACTTTGCCCATTATGTGCCCTTCTGCCGTACCTATCCGGAATGCATAGTTCCACTCCTTTAATGTGAATATTACGAGGATGTGATAAGCTTCATTAATTAACGCTAAAATTGCTCACTGATATTTTCAGGCATTTAAAATTCCACAAAGAGTTACCAAACCAGAGAAATTATAGCAGTGTTTGGCAAACTTTATGGAGAAATGTGCTTGTATAATACGTTCACATTTAACTGTTTATTTATAACACCGTAATTTTGCAACTTTTATATCGACTCAATTGCATGTGCATTTGTAGTAAAATATTTGCAAAAAATATATATCACAACTATGTAGACTAATTAATTTCGTATCCCAGTAATATTAATTCGTTAATTTTTTCCTTGCTTGTCCGCCGTGTTTACCTTCGCTCTGATATAATAATATTTAGTTGATACATTGCTTGGATATCATTCAACCAGAACTGTCGTGTTGCAATAATGTATCTGTATTTAATTTGTAAAAAATTTTGTATCATCTGTTAATCACTAGATTTTTCCGGAATTTTTATTCAACGCGTTTTGTAAACATGCGTTTTAATGCCCTGCTACGTTTATCTTTGTAGGTTGTTACGTTAATTTTTTGTAAATAACTAATAAACACAATTTTTAATACATTTCTTTTGTTTTAAAAGTTGTCGGTTGAGACCCCAATGAAATATATAGTTATTATAAGATCTTTGAAAGAACTGTGCAATGGGAGTGCATAACTGGATTCAGTTTCTTGGACGTACTCCATTGTAAATTGCAATGGAGTACGTCCAAGAAACTGAATCCAGTGAAAGTTATTATATGTCTGTTGGTAGGACTTTAAATGGTGCTCACCTTATCATTTATTAACTGTTTCAATAATAGTCCTTTTGCGTTTATTCACTAGCCTTATATTAAGTTTATCTCCGGTAGGCATGGCCTATACTTAAAACAAGAGCATCTGTTGTCGAAAATGCGTCAGCATGATTATAATAGTAGACACCTTTGAAGCCAAATACACAATAACATCTGACCTGATATATTAATTCAGTTATTGAATAATAATAATTCTGATTACTGTAATCAGGCCACGTCATCACCAAGACTTATACAATTCTTTACAATATCATAAAATTTAACAATGTCATTTTTAATTGCTGTACGAAGTGTCACTGTAATCAGAAACTCCAGGATAATTAGCAAACTTAAGCTAACTTACACCTCTTCTGGTCATGTGTTTGTCTAAAACTGCATCTCATATCTGGCATACGTACATTGCTATTATTCCAAGGATCCTTAAAAACTGGCAAAAGAATTCCTCATCAAACTTATTAAAAGTAACATTAGGAACTTTATCGTCATAACTACTAGTAAACTCATGTGATTACTATATTCTTATAAAAAGCATCCGCGCTCACATCACGGCGATCCGTGCTAGATTCCCGGCGGGGTCGGTCCCCGGATTTTCGCGTGTGGGAATCCTGCCGGACGCTTCCGCTGGTCGGCGGATTTTCTCGGGGATCTTCCTGTTCCCCCTACCTCTTCATTCCGGCGCTGCTCCATACTCACATCATGTCACCCCTCTTGACGAGCACTTTAAGACCTATATGTTAAGTGCTGAGTAAAATCTCTTCACTTTACATAATTTGCGGGCATATTTCTTGTCGGCAGTACACATGTATTGGTGGCGCTGTCATTTTACGAATTAATATCCAAGATTAATCGCGCTGTACTTGCATTTACAATTTTGAATGATTCTGTTTAGGTTTTTCATGCATTACAAGGACCGTTTACGATCGCGAGGACATAGACTTGGAGATTGCTTAAGAGCCTAAAATGAGTATGCATGTGTGTGACATTCTTTGAATGTTATTCCTACACAGATTATGTAACTCGGAGAAAGATGCCAGTCATAGAGGGAGTGAGTGAGAGATATTGATCAGCGCTCAACATCGAAGTCTCCAGCGCTGGTGAGTGGTGACATGAGGTGAGTATGGAGCAGCACCGGAATGAAAGGACGGGGGAAACTGGAAATCTCTGAGAAAACACGCCGACCAGCGGCATCGTACGGCACGATTCCCACATGCGAAATTCCGGGGACCGACCCCGCGGGAAATCAAACCCAGATTGCCTTGGTGGGAGGCGAATGCTTTGTGTGAGAATATAGTAATCACATATGAGTTTACTACTAGTTATGACGATGAAGTTCCTAATGCTACTTTTAATAAGTTTGATGATGAATTATTTTGCCATTTTTGAAGGATCCTTGGAATGTTATCAATGTACGCATGACAGATATGAGGTGTAGGTTTAGACGTATGCATGACCATGGTGGGAGGCGAATGGTCTGACCATTCGGCCAACGAGGCCCTGCCAGTCATAGAATTTTATGTATTTCGTTAATTGTTATGTAAACTCTTTAAAATAAATCTGTTAACTGACAGAAATGTCCAATGAAAGTAGCCGTATTGTAATATTTGTTTGTGCGTTTATGAACTCATTAAAGTGTTTTAAGTATTGCGTGTTTCTCCTAGTTACCTTATATTTCCCGCACGTTGAGAAGTTTTGAAGTAAATTGACACTTGCTAAAACTTAGCACGCCTGTTAGCGACCTGCGCAGGCGGCCATATTAAGATTCCACTTTATACCTGATGTAGAAGTTCTTTGTTTTAAAGCCGTAACATTTCTTTCAGTGCATAAATAAAAAATGTTTGTTCGAAGAACTAATTTAATGTATATGTTCTTTAACATTTCTGCCCTAAATTTGCATTACTTAGTAAATCCAATTTGTAAACAGTGATAGAAAAAAATGTATCCATGGTTCTTCAAAAACGTTTTTGATTGATACTCTAAATCTAATATTATGGCTTTAAACAACGAATTTGTACATCAGGTGTATTGTGGAATCTTAACAGTGTTAGCATTAAACATTATTAAGTCCTGTGTGGGGTTACATCGGGAGAATGAGAATGTTAGAGAAGTGAGTGTTTTGTGTCCACCAATTCCCTGGTAATTTCTCGTCGCTGGCACGCCCTTACTGATCGAACCCGAGTATAGTAGCGCCGTGTAATTGTGGAATGATATGTGGTTGTAACTACTGCACGTAATTGCAGATGGGCGTGGAAGGTTCCTACTGATAGGTCCATCTTGGCGAGACACTTGCTAATGACTCAGACCAAGCCACACATTAACTCAGGCATAAGTGCAGTGTGTACATTTATCTCTAGCTTTACAGGACCGATTGTGTCTCTTGCTGCCTCGGACGCTAATTGGCAGGTTTCAAAACGTCTGGATTAGTTCCAGTTAACTCCTGGTTAAATAAGTCCCCACTTGGGAACGTTTACTGTCTGTCTATGATTAAGTATAGCCTAAGTCGTTGAACACAGCTTGACGTTTATTGGACAGCGAGGCTATTAGAGACGGTATCTATGGCTTAGGCATACCAGGAAAGGGGATAGAATCGGCCATGTCATAGGGTGGGAACCGTCCCAGCACTTGTCTGGAGTAATTTCGGAAAACCATGGAAAACCGGAATCACGTTGGCCGCAATGTAAATCGAACAGAGCATATAGACAGTGTTTCTCATACGTCCATGGTATCGATACCTAACGTGTTTACAAACAATCAAGAAGCATCCTCGAGCAACTGAACTTTTATGTAAACTACGCCGAATGGGTTTTAATATAGGTGATGCTTGAGAGGAACTTAAACTTCTGTGTTTGTGTACGCGTGAAAAATTTTAGTTAACGTTTAGTAAAGTTTGAGACAGTTACTTCCTCTGTGTACAATACATTTTAGGTACGTAATCTAAGGTGACGTAACACTGTATCGACGAAAAGTATAATGTATCAAGGTATATCGCGAACAATTTTTGTGTCAACATAACATTGAAAATGCTACAGTGTCTTGCAAGATTTAAGATTGGGTGATATACTTTGGAGTTAAAATAATAAAATGTAACTTTGTATTGATACATAACATCGGAACAGTTTTTCAAGTAGTATGTAAAATATTATTTTGTAATGTACTTGCTCGTTTATATGTACGTGTACTAAAATAAAAAGTAACGAAAATTCGAACAAGTTCAAAGAACATTCACAGGATGTCTCATGAACAAGATTGCTAATTCAAATTTACATATAATTCAAGCTTGTTATCAGACGTGTAGCAAGTCACACGAGCATGTTTGCCATTTAACTCAAATTAAAGTGAAATGTGAACGTGTTTCAGGCTTGCTGCCGTGCCATCACAGGTGGCCAACTGTGTTTTAGTACACGGGAATGTACTAGTGAAGTACTTGACGAGGGCAATAAATATGCATTATTGCTTAGTCACGAAAATATCTGGACCACCCATAACATACAATCATTGTTCGTGTTTAGAATGTGGCCCTTCATAGATGTGTCAGCATAAAGACGTAGATATATAAGTCTCAGCAACAAGTCACAAATGACATTCGGTGTGTTTCATTTCTGTAAGTAAACCATAGCTGAGCCAGCTCAGTAGGGCCACTATTTAACATAGCCAGCATCTATCCAGCTTTGCCAGCAGTAAACCAGCTAACTGACGATTTTGTATTGCTACACGGACAAAATAAACCATGCGTGCCATACACAAAACACAAATGCCAATGGCATGCCATCCCTGGCTAACAAATGGTTTGCTAGTACGTAGCAACTGTTTAATTACATCCGGAAAGCATGACTTCTGGACCATCAGCACTGTACCCACGGCTAGCCACAAATGTCACATCCATCAGTGTTCCGTAAATGTCCAGCTGGCATATTAGATGTCTTGTTGCCAGAGTTAGCCATAACAGGGCCATACTAGCAATGCCGTAAGTTTTCTGGGCCAGCAATAAACCAGCAGTGCCATAAGTAAAACAATAGTTGGCCGAGTGTATCTTGCTGTATGAGGTGACTTGCGCCTGGAGGCTAGGTGACGCGTGAAGTGTGTGCTGTGTCGTATTTGCCGCATTCGCACTTCTAGGCTCCAACACGCGAAATACGTTCACTCCAGGTGGCCATCTTAGTACAGTGTTAAATAAAAAATAGTTTTACGCGTTTATAACACAAACCATATCAAAACACTGCAGTTTGTTGAGGAAACACTAAAACCCTCAGATAGTTTTTCCTAAGAAATAGATTTTGTTTTTACTTCATTGTTGGGGACAAAGACAGTGTCGTGTTCAGACCACTCGTCTCCAACCACGACAACCAGGATTCTATTCCCGGTAAGGTTACTATCGTTGGTCAGCAGGTTTTATCGGGATGATCCCGGACCATTATGTTGCTTCTCAGTGAAATAAGTTGTGTCTAGCTGTGTATTTGTCAGTTTAGTAAAGGTAATTGCGGTGCAGTTGTGTTGTGCCTTGTTTTCCTACTTCTTGCGACTTTCACGTGGAAGCTGTGGACTCATCATAAATAACGACCACAGTCGGTGTTCCGGACAATTTAAGAGGAACGTAACTCCCACTGCAATTTTTTGTGGCGCTTTGATTGCGCTTTTTCTCGTGACAACAACTCTGCAATTTTCGTTTTGCTGACGTAACTGTCACATACGTCTGTAGATGCTTAAACAGAACACCGACGTGATCATGTGTACTTATACTTTTAATTTTAAACCTGGATATAATATAAAATTACGTAATTAATTTTTTACTCACGACGCGCACACGCACGAAAGTGTTCCACATGCAATATAGTTTCTGCCTGTAAAATTATTAATGTCGTCCAAAAATTTTGACCTATAAATTGGCTCGACGGAGCGACGGAGAAAATGGAGGCATACAAAAAGGAGGGTAATAAATTTTCTGTAACCTTCACATTCTTCCGCGAAGTATCCTTAATGAGAGTTGAAACTTTCGAGTTTGATTTATGGTTTTGTAGTAATAAGACATATTTTTCTTACACTTGAAGCTGAGTGAAATTATAATGTGGGCGATAAGCGTTATGAAGATACTAACTGTTGGATTTGTATGACGTGTGGCTATAGGTACCCTACAAAATACCTTCTTAAATTTTTTTTTTGTTTAAAAACAATGTATAATTTTTCCTTTTACTAAAATTGCTAAGTTTCACATGGTAATTGCGTCTTACAATGTGCACTTTCCATACATTATTTACTGCATTTAGTTAAATATTTATGAAAATACGCGCTGTTAATTGTAATAATAATTTTGTTGGGACGTTAAAATTTCAAAACACTTGCGGTTTGTGTTGTTAATGTTAGTATATTTGATTACTATTAAAACTTACACCGTGACATCAAATATACCTATATGTGTATGTTATATGTATATTTTCTATTATATAAAAATGAATCGAAAAATTTGTTGGTAAGCGCATAACTAACAACGCCTGAACCAATTTGGCCATTTTTTTATATTTTTTTTTATGTTCGTTGAAGTTCAAAGATGGTTTTTACGGCGAGAAAAATTCGAATAATTGCCGGAAAAAAACCCTAAAAACAGTAGAGTCAATTTGAGCTTTATTGCTATTGTTGTTTAAACAATGTAGGTATGTTCCTGTGATCGAGGCCTTAAACATTCACTCAGGTATTGTATAAAGTTTGGGGTGTGGGAGGGGTGGGGTTACGGGTTCGTATCCCGTGCAAGACTTTGCGATGGGAATTACATGGCATCATACAAGCGTATTGCGCGCGCTCTTTACACTGTTATTGAGTACGCTAGCTGTTAAATGCCGGGCAGCTGTTTTGCGGTGGAAGCCGCAGCCGGGCAGCTGTTTTAT